>JARK01001338.1:2168152-2257959 GCA_000688135.1 Ancylostoma ceylanicum | reverse complement strand
GCTCCTTCATTAGGGTAGTAGCCTTGTGACCCGCCATGAGAAGGGATCGTGGGAAGATTTTATTTGAATTCCTGCACACAAACCTAATGTACGTACAGTGGGCTTCGATGGCGGTGGCCTTACGCCGCCCTCGAAAAACACGCGGCGCGACCGCGCCGCTCGGGCGAGAATCCTCTCTAAGCCAGGAAACTACTGGGTTTTCTTGATAATTAGTTAGTTTTCTTATCAATCAAAATCTAATGTGATGAACAATTATCAGGAAAACTCAGATTCGCCACTCGGCAACGATTACATCGGGAGCGGCGCGGTCGCGTTGCGTGCTTTTCGAGGCCGCAGAAAGGCCACCGCCATCGACGCCCACCGCAACTATCCAAATCAGTGTGGAGAGCTGGGAGTAGTAAAACTTCATAAAGTATCAATTGAGCTTACTTGACGTGGCAGTTTTTTTTTTCAACTCGGACATAATATTTTCTCTTCTATGGGCTTTCTGGAAACTTTGGTCCAATACGAGAGCAAAATACAAGAGATTCCTTGGCGAGACGGCCCCGATCCATAGCGACTGAGAAATGACCGGACCACTTCAAGACCAGTACTTTCCTCATATTTCTAAACCTCTCAGTGAATGATTTCTTTCAGCCGAGGTCGACGCGATTGTCACCGAGGCGATCTCACTTTCCGGGTACATCAAGGTCGCACTCGTTATTCTGTGCATTCTACTAGTAAGTACATTCGAACTAGAGCTAAAACCGAATGGCTGACCGCATACAGACCGTATCGCCTTTCAGGTCTTAGCCATCATCCGGCTAAGTGCGTTCGGCTTCCGTTGTCTCGTCTTCAAAGCGCGAGACTGGATTCGAGCTAATGAGAGCAAACCTCCACCTCAGGTAGACTTTAACGACCGGCAAAGACTTCTGGATCCGAAAACTGCATCACCTTACGCTTTCGTCTAGTTGTTTGTGCACTTTTTTCTGCTCACCAAACAATCCCTTCTGATGACGGGTTTACTTAACAACATGTGACTGCGGATGTAAGCAGTTGAAGCACAGCTCATGGACTAATGCTTCCTCACTGTGAATGTCACTAATGAATAATAAAAGTTGTCTCTACCCTAACTGTTAGAGTTCCGACGATTTAACCATTTTTTGAATCATGGGGCATTGAGTCGCAGATCGTGCTTTAACCGCGACATAAAGCTAGCCTTTATTTCTGGAGCACTTGCACCGTCATTTGATCTGACATATACCTGTTTATATCTAGCACACTCACTTTTTCTAACTGATAATGACTCTGAAATTCTTACACTGCCGATCAGTATTTTTTGCATCTCAGAAAACCGCCCGTCTGGTCTGCCGCGCCACACCGCCCACGCGACGCGGTTCGCCAGCTGGGCGCGGTAGTGGTCAGGCTTCGCCGGTATCAATATTTTGCTTATGTTATCGCCCATTTTTCTTCGTGTCTTCGCTTTGCTTTTTAAAGACGTGGAAAACATGAGCAAAACATGCCGACAACATCCTACAACCACAGCGCTCAGCTGCCAGCGCCGCGCCGCGTTGGTAGTGCGGCGCGGCAGACCAGATAAACCGTATTCTGTGATGCACATATGATTGATCGGCACTGTATGCATTTGATTCGCTTTGGCCAAGACGTAATATTACGAAGAATACGATTACGCATTAAGTTAGCCACTGCTTTCCAACCTACACCCAGTAGATGGGGTAACCACGTTTTTCATATCTAGTGGGGTAAATCAACAATTCTTAAGCGTCCCAGAATTTGTTCCGCCTTTCTTTCCATTAACTTCTGACGTGATTTCATGCTTTTGGAAAAGCTAGGTTAATTACTGGTTTTTCTGCAGTATCCGAGTAAATCTGATCTTTAGAAAACCCACAAATTCAGTGGAACCTACAATTTTGGTATCAGAAATAATTGTCTATTTATATTTCATTAGTAATATGTAGGCATTAATCATAAAAAGAGAATAAGGCTTCATTTCTTGCGAACATTCCTGAGTGCACTTCTTTGCTCGTCGATAATCGCTATTGCACTCCAGAAGACAGTTTTTGCATCCTCTTTCAGATCCGATACGTATGACTTTGTCAGGTGTGGAGCCCGATGGGCGTCCCTGGGCGGGGCCTGATCGGGCAAACCACTCTGAAATCGGGCAAAAAGCCACATAGTTGGGCAAAAGCTTAAACTAGTTAGGAACTTCCCTAAGGTTCCTAGTATGGCTAAGAGATGGAGATTAGCCAAAAAAGAATTACGAAAAGAATCAGAGATTCGCAAAAAAAAACAGTTGTAAACAGTAATGTTGCACATTAGAAAAAGAAACATATTTTTCAAAACAATGAAAATATATAATTTTCGTAGATGACGTGATTTTCGAATTCTCCATGTAGGTCTTTTTGCCCGACCATATAGCTTTTTGCCCGATCATGTAGCCTTTTGTCCGATTCCGGAGCGGTTTACCCGATTAGGCCTCGCCCACGGACATGCCCATCGGGCAAACAGCCACATTTACCTCATTGCATGTAGGCAGAGTTCATGAATACTTCTGGTAATTAAGAAAAAAACTGCAGTGCGGCAGCTTCACTTTTTCTGTTGATAAGATTCTGAGCTGGAGTCCAGTCACTCCATTCAACATCCGGAATTAATCTAAATAGTTTCATTTCGACTAACTCAACCACAAAATTCGCACAAGTTCATATCGGGAGAAGTCAGAGCCAAAACTTGTACGCTTTTCACAATTCGGATTTCCAGTTTTGGCAGCCTATGAGTTGATCTGCTTGTGCTTCGTGACGGTACGATAGACAGAGCTTCATTGCGTCTCGGTGGGTGATCTCACACGAAAAGCCTCATGCTCCTTACTCAGCTTGCCGGTTCCACGAGGGGTGGCTGGTATACTCGTGTTTCGAAGTTCCGGGCAAGCTCCGATGACCCCATAGGTGGCGTAAGGGGTGGCTTCCGGCTTCCGTGCGAGTCTCTCTGTCGAGACGACTTGGCTCCCTTTGGGTATTACCTTGCTTAACACCGACTTCAAAGATCAGATCATAGGATGTTCGATATTGAGAAATGCATTTTTTCGACTATTTGTGAGAATGGCTGGCTAGAAGGGTTCGCCACACTGTGTTTCAATTTACAATTTGAAATTTTTTTCCTCTAATCCTGATTACGGTTTACGGTTTCTTGTCTGTTTTAGTACGTTGAAAAACGTATTAAATGAAAATGAAAATGAAACCAATATCAAAGGAACAGTTCCGCCTCAAAATCATTCTTGAGAACTTTTCAAAGAATGAATTTCGGGGGGGGCTCCTGATCTTGGTGCTACACGTGATTCCGTGAAAACTACCGAAAACCTTCCCCAGCTAAAACGTTTGGAAAACTTATGGGCAGGGTCAAAGTGAGACTATGGGGTTTTTGCCCCATTTACTTCCTTGCTGCTAATGCATGGAGCGCGAGTTCTATCCTATCAGCTTATGAGGAGTAACAATTACCCGGAAATGTGAGCCTCTGGAGCGCCTTGCATAGGAATCTCGTTCTCCCGCTTTGGCTACGTCCACAAGCTCTCCAAGAATTGCGGTTTGGAAACAGGTTTTTCGGCAGATTTACGCGAAACTACGCATACTGTTATAATTAGCAACGCTTGGAGATCCTTCTCATGTGAAAATCTCAAAAGCGACGCTGGGGTGGAATGGTGCCTTTCATATTCAATGGTACTCAAATCCCAAAAAGAGATCCTCAACCTTACTGAGAGAAAATTCTAGGCGCATCTAGGTTTTCTAGATCATCACTTAACTTTTAAAATAGCCTATCTCAATTTTGGAAGAAATTTTGTAAAGTTAACATGTATACTGTTTTTAATCAATAAATAAATCATAAATCAATGGTTCAAATAAAAACCTTCAAGTCGAAAAAAATCCTGCAAAAATGGCGACTGATCATGTTTTTGGTTATTTTTCACAGAAATGTCAGAAAGTTGGAGAAATCTCATGAGCAGAGATCGAACTGTGTCCGAATACCTTTGTTTTCCGTTCTTCATTGCGTGGCTTAAAATGAAACCAAGAGGGATGACTAATCCACTTTTTAGGAGCCTCTCTATCACAAATGACACCTCTGACGCATGCATCATTGAGATTACCCAATGTAAACGAATTAGCACCGCACAAAATTACCCGTCATTAACATTGGCGTCAATACGCTAACTCTGGGTAATCTTAGTGGTGCGTTCAGGCCCCCAACTACTTAGTCAGGCTCACAAAGACGTCAAACGCTCTATTCCAGGTGATCCTGTTGATGCCCACCGACGACGGCAAGTATCGACGCACGTCGACTGTTTACGCCGATCCACACACGAAAAACGTAATCGATCGAATACAGCGTGAATCATTCGATCTGTTCAACGAATACGATCAACCGGCGCCAGCGCCAGTGGGGATGCGAGCGAAACCCCCTAAGCTGAGCTCGATCCGGAATAAACACTAGTGTCCAAGAAGAACTCTTGGATTCTGAGGTGTCTGTGAATTCCTTAGAATCCCTACCTGTTGCTTTACTGTTGTACTCTTAATAGTTCCCATTGTTCTAGGGAAAATGTGTTGATGTAAATTTCGCTTTAAGCCGCAAAGCCGCATCTTCCCCTGTGTGAACTTACATTTATATCCTTTAGTTGTCCACATTAATATTACAGCTAGAGAGATAGTAAGTTACTGGGAATGATTTCTTTTGCCTAGCTAAACTAATGAACGCTGTGAGCGCTCTCAGATTTTACTTAATGCTATTTACAAAGTTTCCTTTACGCAAATACCTACAGTGAACTTCGGACGGTCGTAGATAAGGGGCGGGACTGTGACGCGGGCACTCTGGTTGTCTGCTGCACCTCTCGAGCCAGCGGAAAATCACAAGATATAGGTTTTCCCCCGTGTCTCTGTCCAGCAGGTCCGCTGTCACACTGCAGCAGACAACCAGAGTGCCCGCGCCGCGTCCCGCCCCTTGCCTACGGTAGTTTTGAATTCACTGTCTTATGCAGGTACGTATTTCTGTGTACATCATTGACCGAATCGAATATTCATCCGAACATTCGAATACGTACAGTCCCTGTTAAGTTAACTGGTGGGCGCGCGCTTACTAATGCTGGTTTCAGGCTTGCACACACGTGTAGTGAACTTCAAACGGCTTAGGCAAGGGGCGGAAAAGCGGCGCGGCGTTCTTGGGCAAGGACATGAGGGTTCTGCATGCTGACTCTGGTTGTCTGCTGCAGTGTGGCCCTCGAGTTCTCTGCTGCTGGCAGAAGCAGACAACCAGAACCAGCACGCATGGCCTCTGTGTCTCTGCCCCAAAACGTCGCGCCGCGGTCCCGCTCCTTGTCTACGGCCGTCGGGGTTCACTGTATGATCGATGAATTCGGCCAAGAAGCTCTCCAATCGATAAATCGATCAGTGTCGCCGCGCATACATCAACTGATTTGAGAAAAGTTGTACATACTGCAATGTCTCTGGCTGATTCCGGATAGAAATTTTTATTTTTATTTATTATTTTTATGCAGTTAAAATTTCTGTTTATTTTTAGAACCACAAAATCTCTTCCTCATTCTCTCAGTGCAGATTGTTACCCACTGCATTACTATTTATTACACTCAATTATTCGAACTATCAAGCGGATATTATTCGATTCGGTCCACAGTCGCGTTTTCTATTGGCTAATCTTGCTGCCTTTTCCAAGAGCTTCATCATTCCTCCGACTAGTGCATTTATAGTTTGTTACTAGTTTAACATTGTGATCTTGCCGTTGCCTTATAGTGTTAGAAAACGGGTGTAACCTAAGCATTATTCACTTTGAATGAAGGATTTTTTTCAATAAGCACTTGTTCCACACGTTTCGCCCAGTAATTGCATGAACTTCCATGAAGATTTGCCCGTGATTGGACGAGTTCTCGGCAGTCATCGCCAATAATTGCGACGATGAATCATGCGGAAGGTTGCACTTATTGTATCACGGATGGATTATGTGTAATCGCTGTGTTTTTCATTCCAATTCCTCTCGTCATTCGGGATAATTGGGCAAAAAAGATCAATTCGAACTGGAACACCAGTTTCAGGGGGTGCAAAATACTACAACGGTGGTACCTTAATTCTCCCTACCCCATCACCTCTTCCTCTTCCTTATTTTGGACCTCGATTTTTACGTAAATGGCGCAGTCACGAAGAGCTGATGACAACAGTTCACACGATTCCTTCCAAAAATGTGGAAAACCGCGTTTGTAAGCCTCTGATTTTGTAGAAGGTTTTACTGTGATAACTATTAGGTTGACGGGAAATGAATGGGACACTCCAGGCTCTTGACACTCTTTAAACTTTTTCTTTCACAGTGTATGATGAGAAATCCTCGAAGTGGGCGGGATGTTGCTCGGCCGAAGGAGTACGTATAGTCAACTCCAAATGTCCGTAGACAAGAGTTGGGGCCGCGGCGCGGGTCTCTCGCTGTCTGCTGCACGGATTCAGCGTGGCATGCAGGGCAGAGACGCGGAGGAAAACCGCGCCGCTGTCCCAACTCTTGACTACGGACATTTGGAGTTGACTATATGTACCTGAGCGACCGAACGAGGCGTTCACTACACCGAGTATTCCACACTGACTTTAGTGAAATTTTGACTGGGAAAAAACGGTGACTACTACAGGGAAATAAGCTAGCAAGCAGGTGGAAGAAAATCGATGATGGGAAACGTATGACGACTCTAGACATAGAGGAAAATCTTCCAAAATTCTCTCAAGATAGAAGAAGGAGAGGATTGTGCAAGACAACTAGGATATAGTGTTATCTAAGGTGATTTTTGTGTACACAGAGTGTGTTTCGTTACGTTTGGAGAGATTTGCTTGGCAATACAATTAGCGAAACTCCTTGTTAGACAACACATTTGACGCACTGTTTGCCTGGCATGTTGACGAGCTCGTCTGCGATGTTTTCTCAATCCTTTTTTTCCTCCTATATTTTTACTTTTTTATTCTCCTCTCTCTTGTTGAAGTTCCAGGCTAGAAAATGCAATTATCCACAGGAGTCACTTCAGCTGAGCGTGACTCAATTCACCCAATGTGGGAGGTTTGGACCTGCAATCCTGCTTCGCGAAGCTTTTTCCAATAGGAAATTCTTATTGGTTATTTCTAGGCGGGCCTGAGCTCAAATCAATTAGGATATCTCCGTGAAAGAACTCCCTATGATGATTATTTCTGAGCAAAGCGTTGATTCAACAGCAAGTGTCCCTATGCTTATGATACAAGGAATTTCTTACTTTCTCTCTTCAAAAAATTATAAAAATTCTGGAACTCGATCTTATTGATTGATACTTATGTAGTTTGTAAGAATTGCTTGATTCGCTGAACACTAGCGGACAAAAACCAAAGCGATTAGAACGACGCGAATCTCGTTAAGTGTAAAAATTAGGGTGTCCCCATATTTTTTGAACGCTCTATACATACTATTTGTTTCAAAAATTAGCGCAATTCGATGTTTTGTGTGTAGAGAAAACGTCATTCACGATTGCCTTCCTCTCAATGTTGTCAGCGCCACATTACTTGTTAACCCACGTTCATACGTGGTAACACAAACGTTAATCCTATACCGGTTAACGCGAATCAACATGGGTTAACTGGTGATGCGGCGTTGCCAACATGGAGAGGAGAGCAATCGTGATTACCTTACACTGTACTTGCATAAGGCGCATTTTATCTCGCGTCAAATCATGGAAATTGAGCGCTGTCAGTAACTGGAAACGTGCCAAAACATGTCTCGCCTATGACAACTGGCGAGACTTACCTCATCCTGGAAGCCTGCCAAGTGGCAAGATTAGTGAAACAGACAGTATATCGCTGGAATAAGCGTGTCGAGGAGATGCAAAATCCGATATTGGCTCAACCGTGAGAATGAGATGGGCCCTTGCCTTTAACACGTCAGGATTACGGTAACGCATCCAGCTCACCGGATTGAACTTTTCATCTTGTCTTCACAGTTTGAGTTTTCTGTAGGTGCGAGTTTCGTGATCAGCACATAACCCCTCTGCAAAGCTACAGTGATTTTTCCCTAGGGTTTCTAATATATAATACTCAGGACCGAATAAAAATCGAATAATTTTGTTTCTTTTATAACATTTAAGGAAACAATTCAAACATCTAGATATTCGACAATAATAAAACACTAGTGCTCTTCTTCTCTTTTCTCTGCAGCATTTTATTGGTCTCCTATGTTGGTATGTTGGGACTCTCGAATTTTCGATTTATTCGAAGTCGAATATTCTTGCTTTCGAATATCGAATATTTCGAATAAATGGAAAATTCTGAAGTTCCAACATTAGAGACCACTGTAGTGCTGTACGAAAGATATGAAGAGCTTTGGGGCTTTCTCCTTCTCAAATATCTGGAGGTTTGTTCCCTGGATTCTTATTAGAGTTACAAAATTATTCGATTTTTACTCGGTCCGAAATATAGTTTCTACCGCCATGAGTGTGCAATAATGCTCTCGGTGAAAAGGGAGTTGGGGGGGCCACCCCAGAAAAGTGGTCGCAATTGCTATCTAGGCTAGTTTTTTATGCCTAAACTGCTTAGTAGAGGTAGCTAATCTAGTAGTAAAGTAAAATCAGAGCAGAAAAGAAAAAAAAAAGAACCGAAAAATTGGAGACAGGCATTTTAGCATAGTTTCCACTACTCCTAGCTAAAAATCAGTGGACTAACAAGTTCAAACTTGTTCAACTTGTTCAAAAAGACTCTGCGCTTCCTAATTAGACCTACTCCATCTGAAATCCCTGTTCTCAGCATGTTAGAACAAGTGCGATATACCAAAAGCACCTCTGTTGTCTCCAGCAGGTGCCCCCCCCCAACTCCCTTTTCACCGAGAACTCTTGAAAGCTGCTCGATTACGGCGCTCCAAAGTCAGTGCGAAATCTGCGCCGTCCGCGCGCGGCTCAGCGCCGCGCAAGAGAACTTTGGATTTTGGACTTGGAAGACGTTGTTTGTTCGCAGAGCATTACTTGAAGTCGCAGATTCTTAGGTCTATCCTGGTAGTTAGTTTCCGTTCAAGACGAAGATTTGCTTTTCAGGCTACAAGATGCTTTCCGCCAGGACGCTGTTTACAAATGTCCTGCGAACGAATGTGGTTAGTGTGTATTATTTTTCCGAATTTTTCCACCTTTTCTGTTCATAGAGCTTCCTTGGAATTTCGTCAGTTTTTTAGTATGTTTGTTTTTGTAATGAGTGAGGTGCTGCACTGTTTTTTTTTACTATGGTTTTAGAAGGTAGTTCAGGGAGAATTAAGTTGAACTGTACAGAGCACCCGAATTTCAGGCTTCTCGATTCAGCAGCACGCTCGTGATTGCTGAACACGATGACACCAAACTTGCTCCTATCACTCTCAACGCAATCACAGCTGCTGGAAAGGTTAGTACTGCAGTACCTTACTTTTCTTACGTTTATTCATTCGTTCTGTTCTGATGCGGAGACCTTTTTTGAAAATTAGATAGCTTTGCTTTGACGTTATATCAATGAGTGACGTAGTTTTACTACTGTAAAGTACGTTACGCTAACTACCGCCGACATATGTAGTTTTGCATAGTTTCGTCGTTGTTTCGGACGGATTAGAAAGATCCCTATAGTGCTCCCTCCTAGTTGCCACTGTATGGTCAGCGCTCGTTTTTCACGCATACGTCACTCATACAAGTTTGTCTTAGCTAAAGTGATTCTCCAAATTTCCGTAAAAACTGCGAGGCGATGGTTGGGAAGTACGCTATCGGGCTAGCAATAAGGTGTTACAAGTGCTCAAGACACAACATCGGCGGTTTCCCACCAAGGTGCTGACCTCCTCTTATCTGTGGGGTGGCGCTTGAGCGGCGGAGTTGGTACTGATGCAAATTAGTAGGTGAACTTGAGAGGGTATGAATACCGCCTGCCCTTCAAACCTCAGCTTGCGAGCTCTCAGCCACTCGGCAATTAAGTTGTTGCGCGGTAGGTGGAGGTGAATCATGAATGTGACATTCCGAGCTTCTGGACACCATCGAGCAGGTTTTAGGTACTGTTCTCGAAAACTAAGCGGATTTTGATATATGAATGATGTGATGAAAAGGGGGTGAGCTATGGGGTCATGCTTCTATGATTGGTTCCTTCTTGAACTGCCTAGTCACAGAAATATGATTCGACCCATTTCGCCTCATTGTCGTTGAAACTCCGGATTTCATTATCGGTTCCATAGCGTATTGGCCGCAGAAGCCCTTCTGTGCGTAAATGACCTGCAGGTGAAAGGGGCGAATAGGTTCCGCCGCGCTTGGCGGCCCTGAATCTATGGAGCTGACCACGGAGTCCGCCAGTTTTTTCTAGGAAGACAGTATATATAACCTGTAACATTAAGCGAGGCAGTCTCTCTACCATAAAGGATAAAAGGATGAAGTGATCGGTGTTAATCAATCCCGTCATGTGGGATGTGCCAAGCATTCGACTTCATCTGAACATCGTAGAGGTGTTGAATGCGTACGTGCCCTGTAAATGTAATTCACAATTACGGGGGCATCCGATGGACCAAGTCAGTGCTTCATCCTCCCAGACTCCTCTGGCACCAATTTACCGACCCCGGAGGGATGGACGGCTTGGTTGGCCACGGGCGCGATCGTACCATTGACCGTGTACAGTGGCGAGCCTCTTATACCACTGCGACACACTTTCTCCCGCCATATTGTTCCTACTTTTGAATCACAAGCTTCGATTAGTGCACTTCCTTTGTTAGAGGCTGTGCACCTGCTTCGGAGTTTTTCTGTTGTAACTGGCTTTCAACAGCTTCACTGTTTCCGATACCTTTCGATTTTGAACCGAGCATCGCTGGAGTCGCAGCTGCACATGCCACTGATAATCAATTTCATATCAAATCCGCTGCCGGCTGAGAGAATTTGACACAGTGTTGTACTCTACGGTGAATACAGAGGCAATCTTACAAAATGAGCGAAGCTGTGGGAAGTATAGATAGCGCTGGTTGACGCTGTGTTGTTTCAAAATTATTTATCTTCGGTTTTTTTTTTCGAATTTTTAGGAGAGACGTGACTTACGATTCACTAGGGTCGCTCAAATAACTCATATTTTTGGCATTTAGTAATAATTTTAGCTTGGAAGCGACGTATCCGTCTTGGTAACCGGTGCGAATGCATCAAAAGTAGCCGAGCAGGTCGCTAAAGTGTCAGGGGTTAAGAAAGTTCTCGTCGCACAGGATGAAAAGCTCAAGCACAACTTACCAGGTTAAGCTTCAGTTAATTTCATGCGAATTTTGCTCTAATGCCTTTGCATCTCCTTTTCAGAACGTGTTGCTCCCGTAGTCCTCGCCTCACAGAAACAATTCAATTTCTCGTCAATTGTCGCTGGAGCTTCAGCGTTTGGACGAAGTGTGATACCACGAGTTGCTGCTAAACTTGACTGTTCTCCAATAAGTGAGGTCACTGAGGTGAGAACTCATTTTAAGTGCACCGATTTCTGTGTTTTCTATCTTGTTCTATTTTTAGGTGCATTCGGCTGATACTTTTACTCGAACACAGTATGCTGGAAATGCTGTGGTTAAGGTGAGGTCATGCGGTTGTTTAACTGTAGCCCAATTTTTCTATATACTTACCGAGTACTTACCAACACCAAGTCGTTGAGGAGCGGGTCCTAGGGTATTCACCTTGCGAAAGTTTCCTTATGCCCGACGATCCTAAGAGCTAACCGCTCTGCTATTCACCAATGCAATTCGATTGTGATCTCAGCTGATGTATAGAATCCAATAAATTGTGATCTCAGCTGATCTGGAGAATCCAATGGCCGTGGCAATCTGAACGCGCAGCACATTGCATGTAGTGTGGCAGTCTGCGCATGTACTTATTTCGTTCATCTCTATCTTTCCGAATCGATCCTCCTGCTCCGTACTCTACCCTGTTCAAGTAGGTGCTGTAAGCGCGTGCAAGCAGGCCTCGGCCACTGAAGTTCCCTCTATAGTTTAAATTCTATGTCGTCTATCAATAATATAAGCGGTACAATACTTCATTGGTTTTTTTAATTTGTAAAAATTTTGCAACCCTTGTAATTTGAAGCGGGCCCTTGCGCATAAAATTACGTTCGGTGATCGCGAGTTATTTTCTTGCTATTTTCTCTTCACTAGACGGGTTGGTCCTCTTCACTTCTATTTGTTAACCCAATGTTTCGATGAAAGATTTGTGCCAGAGGCCTGTAGAACAGGGCTTTGAGCAACTCTTCAAACCATTTCTGTTATGGGTGTAAGTGAAATTCCCCTAGTTCTTACAATGGAAGGATACTAGGTCTACTATGGCCTTCCGTAGCGAGGTGTATTTTGCGTAACGCAGCTCACGACGCTGATTTCAAATCTGTTTTCATCTGCTCTCAAATTTATCTCTATGAGGAGTTATACCCGTTTTTCCATGTCAGAAATACCCACGTAGGGCGCACAAGATTGTTGTGCCAGGTGAGTCTTGGCGCAATGGTACGTTTTTCGTTTCCAGGATCAACTGACGAAATCGCCATGTTGATCCTGAAAAGTGAGAAACTCACCATTGCGCAACGACTCACCTGGCACATCGACCTTGTGCGCCCTTGGGAAAACGGTTATAACTCCTCACAGAGACAAATTTAGGAGCAGATGGAAACAGATTTCAAATCAGCGTCGCGAGCTGCGTTAGGTAATATTCATTCCTTGCTACGAATGGCCATACTGACCTATTACCCTTCTTTTGTTAGTTTTCTTGCGATCTCACGCTACTTTTACATTGTTTTTTAACCAAAGTGTGTTTAGTGGATAAACGTGAAGGCTTCATCAAAAAAGGATGACATTTGAGCTCTTTTAGAGCCTAGAACTTTGACTTCTTTTTTAAATAATCAGATTGCATGTAGTTGGTCGTTACTTCGTTACTCTAAAAAGAGATGATCTACTGTACGTAATTTGTCACGAAAACTCTTCCAATTCCGGTCTTTTTGGTTTGTATTGGATTCACTCTAACCAAATTGTGTTCATTGTTGCTCACATCTACCTGAAAGGATGTTGAACTAATAATTGTAAGAAACTAGTACTGCTTTTCTTCCGGAAGCTCTCGATGCCATTTTCACTGCATTTATTATAATTTACATCCATTTAATACCAATCTGGGCGTTTGCAGGTTCAAAGTTCAGCTCCTGTCAAAGTGATCACTTTCCGTGGCACGTCGTTCCCACCAGCACAGCAAGGTGGAAGCGGTGCAGTGGAGAATGGTAAGCATACTGGTGTTTTTCAAGTCATTTATTTCATTTGGAGCACTGTTTAGCGCCTTCATCTGATATCAAGACGGACTCGTCAGAGTTCATCAGTCAGGAGCTCAGTAAGTCAGAACGACCAGACCTAACAACGGCGAAGATTGTTGTTTCGGGCGGACGAGGTCTGAAGAGTGGCGAGAACTTCAAGGTGCGTACAGCTTTATTTGATGTTCCGGAAGATGTGAGGATGATTGATGAGTTTCAGCTTATCTATGATCTTGCTGATAAGCTGGGCGCTGGAGTTGGAGCATCAAGAGCAGCTGTAGATGCTGGTTTTGTCCACAATGATATGCAAGTGGGACAAACAGGAAAGATTGTCGCTCCTGTAGGTTTCGGTGTCATTGTATGAATGACTGATTTATGTTCCATTTAATATAGTGAGGGGGTTTCAAAACCCTGTGGAGAGGTTTTCTCTCAGGCTTCTCTAGTCGTCTTAAGATCAATTTGATGTGTATGTACATATGTCTTTCAGGAACTGTACATTGCCGTCGGCATTTCCGGTGCTATCCAACATTTAGCAGGAATGAAGGATAGCAAGGTTAGTCTTACATATGTTAGCTGGTCTGTTAGTATATTTCTGTGTACCTTAGTGCTTTCGTCTTTCACAATACTTCCATCCTCACTTCCTAGCTGTCTTTTTCTAGGTGATCGTTGCTATCAACAAGGACCCCGATGCACCAATCTTCCAGGTGAGCTTAGCTTAATATACTTAGGGAATACCGGAGTCTCCTTCTTGGAATGGATCTGGTGGTTTTTTTAACCAAAAGTTAAACCGACTGTGGTTGTTCCTTCCTCTAATCCTTTTCGGGAGTCTGGCTCTTTAGATGATTTGTTCACATCAGCAGCGTGAAAAATTCCCTGCAAGTTGAGAAAACTGTTCTGAGGCCTCTGTTTCTACAAGTTCGCTTGCTTTGAACACATCAATGAGGAGTCTCACATGTAGCCTTCATAGACGCTCGCGTGGAATTTGTCCCGCATTCCCTTGCAAATTTTTTTCACAACAGAGAGCTTGCAAGGAAACGATACTTGATAACAGTGGCTATTCGTGATGCGGCGTGTACTATCACATGCAGTTTCTAACGCTGTTCTCGAATCCATAGCCCAAATTTCCTACAGGATTCTGTGTAGGAAATGACACTTATTCCTCTTCGCTCAGGTGTAATATAGTGTAGTCTTGTATGGCCTCTAGGCTATACTTGGTAGCTGTTTTAGTGTCCTTAAAATATTATGCGCTTCTACGGAGAACAAGGGCCTTGCTAGTGTGCTGCGGATACAGCTGCTTTACCCCAGTTAGTACAGTTCCTCATTTAAGCTCGCACATGAGGAACATGATTGAGCCAGTCACTGACTTCGAGTACGGTCTTCATACACTAGCTTATCCAGGTGGCTAGTGTATGAAGACCGTACTCGAAGATAATGACTGGCTCAATCATGGTTCTCATATGCGAGATTAAGTCGGGGTAAGGCAGCTGTATCTGCAGCTCACTAGCAAGGCCCTTGTTCTCTGTAGAAGCACATAATAATTTGAGGATAATGAATCAGTTACCAAGCACAGCCTGAAGCCCATAGAAGAGTACGCTATACTATATCATTGCGAAAAGAAATAAGTGTAACTCACTATACAGAACCCCGCAGGATATTTAGGCTACGGATTCGAGATCAGCGTTAAAAACTGCATATGGTAGTACACATCAAATCACGAGTGGCCACTGCAATCCTTTCCTTTCCTTGTTAGAAACGAGTTTTTGCGAATTACAGTACGTAAATATTCTGGAATGGGATACTGCCTTTGAAATTATCGGAGCACCGCCGATGAATCATACACAGTTGACCAGTTTGCAATACATCTTTTCTGTTCATTCGATAGCTACTAATTGCTGTCTTCCAGGTGGCCGATTTCGGATTGAAAGCTGATCTTTTCAAAGCCGTTCCAGAAATGACCGCCGCTCTATAAATATGCATCCTACTCACTCAGTGCCTACTTTTTGTACCCTATTAATTTATTAGGTAGCTAGTAGAATCTTCAATTTTTTCACGTTGTTAATGACTCATTATCGTCAATTTTGTACACTGGGATGAAATACGAGCTAAATGTGTGAGTATATAGATAAATATGTTTTCAACAATGGAGATTCACTATGTTTTTATGATTTATTGATTCTCAACAACATTGAAAACTCTGAGAACAACCCGAGATCGCATGAAGCTAGCGACACACAGCACTATTTACGGTCTACAAGATCGGGAATCACCCGTTACAACATTTTACAAAATAAAAAAATGGGAAGAAAAGAAACAAGGGTTACATGGGTTACATCCACGTTTAACATTCAAACTTTCCTAGCACGAACAAACGGCACACAGGGCGTCAACAGTGGCATTTTCAACTATGTGAGAGTAGCCGTTTATCGCATGAATTTTATGAGAAAAGACCTGCGAATATCGAAGGATTAAGAAAGGATGAAGGAGACAGAGGTATAGTTATGGACGTGCTTCTTTTGCGTTTAATTGAGACAAACGTTAGTTTACAAAAAAAAAAATTAATTCACGTAAATGATATTGCTGAGCATAGTGAGTACTCGTCAGAGAAAAAATAGTGGAAACAACACTTGTACGCATTCAGTACCACCAAACAGAAAGGAAATTAATGCCAGTGTCAACCATATAATAAAGTAAAACAAACAAAAAAACCGTAAAAACCGTAGAGTAAAACAAACAGATTGCGATTGCAAGAAAAAACATTTCAGAAGTTTGTAATCTACAAGCCAATGCACTTACTTGGCGTTTGTCAACAAATGGTGTCACTGAGGGTTTAAGGGTTGCGGTTGTGAGGGAAAATTCACCAAACATCAAAATGAAAGTTACCACAGACCTGATGGGCGAAAAAGCCGACCAAGAACGAATCAAGTTCTTTACGCCGGACAAAATAAGGCCAAGATGGGACCTTTCCTGGATCCTCTTATCTTACAGGGCCTATTCAGCTATAACATAACAATAAACGGGAACTCCATTCATAAACAACATATTTCTAATCGTCACAGTTAAATTTACATCATACCAAAACTACTGTTAAAAATGTAGATTGTTTCTCGAAGCTGGTAATATACTCTTCCGGGAATACTTTTTTACCACTCTCACATTACATTCTGATGGTCTAACCGTTACTTTACTATTGCATTTCACAGTTACCCTCCATAACTTGAGAATGATCCGTCTTAACTACATTTTAGCTTGAATGGTCCCCTTTAACCATTTTTTAGCTTAAGGCACCCTATCCAGGCATGCCTCTCAAGAACTTGTAGGCATACATACAACCCCCAGTGACACAATTGCTAACATAATGATCGACACTGGAGCAGATCAAAATTTTTCAGTGATCACTCACCGTCATTTTGTTCCAAACTTCACTTCAAAAAATCCAGTTTAACTTAAAAAGTGAGAATTGGTATTAAATGTTAGAACAATAGGGGCTTGACTGGACGTAAAAATATGCAATTCAACCAAGATGGTCAAACATCAGAAGCCCTAGTCAGAGTTCTGTTGTAACCACTTCGCATGGCTTCGAATTGAACTCAAATTAGTAGGGTTACCATATCTTAACTGGTACACCGAATAATAACGATAACTATTAATCTGCAAGGCGGTGAGCACCATAAAACCACTGAATCAAGAAAGGAGAGACACCGGTGAACTCGTCCACTTACGAGGCAACGGACACATTTTCTTCAACTGCGGCCTTTGCCGGTGATGGCGCTGGACGCTCGTCCTTCAGACTTGCTACTGGAGCAGCAATCGATGCTGCTGTGCTCGTCTGTGGGGTTAGTGGATCAGCAGGTCGTGGTGAATTGGTGGCCGATGCTTGCGGAGCACTTAGTGCGCCATTTGAAGGATTCCGGGATGGAATCGAGACGGAGACGTTCATCTGAAAAAGGAATAGGATCTGGTTTGTACGCGCGTCAATAACATCTGTAAAAAAGAAGAAAAATTTTGGCAAACATAGAAATAAAAACTATATTTCAGGCTTGCGTTTAGCTCAGTGGCTGCAATTGATGTGGATCGAGGATGAGGACTTATACCTAGGTTGGACATTCAAACTAAAAGGCTTGTGAACGATTACACATCCAAAGGGATATAAAGCTTTCTGGAAAAAGACACGAAACGTTTGCTACATCAAGGAGGGGGGGGGGAGCATATACAGTGCCGGCCAAAATTATATAGCCCTTTCAACTTTCCTCCATAACTTTTGTTAACGTAAATCGTGACTTAACGTGAAGCCTTAAAGTCCAAATCTTTATGATGGCCGTAAAGACTCAAAATTCGTTGAAGTTAAAAATTTGAATCTTAAGGCTTTACGCCTTAAGATTCAAATTTTTAACTTCAACGAATTTTGCTTTACGGCTTTACGCCTTAAGATTCAAATTTTTAACTTTAACGAATTTTGAGTCTTTACAGCCATCTTAAAGATTTGGACTTTAAGGCTTCACGTTAAGCCAAGCTTTGCGTTAACAGAGGTAATGGAGGAAAGTTGAAAAGGCTATATAATTTTGGCCGGCACTGTAAATCGGATAGGAAGCGAGCACGAATGTAAGCTACTACCTCTATGTTAGACCTACATGAATATGGTCATAAGATCTGTCCAGCATGGTGCTACAGGCTGGTTATCCTTGAAATCTGCTGAACGGTCTCAAGAAGCCCAGAATATCACGTCGATGATTTATTTTCACCCATTATGAAGCAGATGGATGGCTGCGTGGGTGGATAATGATGCAAATTCGTAGCCGAGGGTTTGAGAAATAGCTAAGGTGTTCAAATGCTCGACCCCCACCTACGAGCACGCAGCACCATCCAGTTGGGTTGTAGAGCGTTATACCTGGGATGGACGACGCGCACGACATCTGCGATTGGACAGTTGGGCAAATTGACCATTCGCAAAGCTCGTCCGCGTCGCATATCCAGGTATAACGCTCCACACCCTCCAAATATGTAGTGACCTCGCAGTTACGCTATGGCTGAAGGATCTTACAAATCAGTATGGTAGGAAATAATCGGCGGAGCATATTGTGCAGGTGCAAAACAACTAAAATGAGAATGCTCAAAACCACGTGATGTTCCTACTGGACCAATAAAAGAGCACCACCAGCTCGCTGATGAATAAATAGTCGCAACAGCCTTCATAAACCAACTGAACAGTCAGTTTTCTCCTTGGCCAGCAATGTCGCGGGGCGAGACCACAGTTCAGAGATTTACATGCTTAAGATTGGCCATCGCAGCACTATACAATGTTTTACACGACCTCACTGCAAACGCGGGATCACTTAATGAAATTTAAAAAAACGCAACATATTTCAGGCGTATTGAAGAGATCCGATCTATTGAACGAATTCAACCCGAACCAAAGACGAAAAAGAAAGGTACAAAATGAGATAGACAGTTGTATAAAACTAACACATTAACGAAACAACAAAATATGCCAAGAAGTAATTATATAAAAACCAACATCAATTCCCTACCTGTGGCGTAAGCGCAGGAAAACTGGCTCCCGATGCAGCGACGCTCATCGGCGGTAACATCTGCGGCACCATACCGTTCATTGCATGCGGAATGGCCATTCCGGCCGGCATTGGCATGCCAGGCATTCCCATACCCATTCCGGCGGCCATCATCATTTGTGCTGCAATAACAGATGCATTACACAACTATGTAAGTACATCATAAACTTGTGACCAGAAATTGGAAGTCACACCTTGCAACATAGCCGCTTGTTGTGGTGGCATGTGCATTGCTGCAGCCATTGCTGGGGGCATACCGGCCATACCAGCAGCTGCTGCTGCCGCTGCCATACCGTTGGCTACGCTCGCAGACATTCCGCTTTGAGCACCATTTGGTACACCGTTCGGTTTCGTCATTCGTGGCGATGCAGTGGCCGCCCCTGGAAGGCCTGCCATACCCATGCCTGCCATCATCATGGGGTTTCTGGAACAAAAAAAAATGATTGAAATATGAACTTCTGGGCCAGGGAATCGTGTGTGCAGTAGGATTAGTGCATAGGATTACAGCTAAAAACTCTAGCAAACTCTAGAAAAAGAAGTCCTGCTTACTTCAAAGCCCTCAAAAACTGCGATTATACGATAATTTCAGCAGGAAAATCCAACATTTCGAACATTGTATACAAAGCATACGTAGGCTTATTCATTCACTTCTTTTACAATAATCACGGTAACCTCACTTCCCTTTATTTTGATCCATGAACTGAACTACTAATATTTGGTGCTAAGGACAGCAAAGAAGTGTTTGACAAGAGAGACCGAAAAAAAGTGACTCAGAACCGCTTTCCGCAGTCTTTACCAAAATAGCCAACGAGGGATTCTCATCAGACGTCATTGAAGCTCTACTCAAGATAAGCTCTCGATAAGAAGATCGTTTTCTAATCTTCATCACACAAAAATAGATTAGTAGAAGGTCATTATCACGTCAAGCAGATTGTAGTTTGATCCGGGAATGAGGTTCAAGAACATGGGCAAAGCATTGTCCTAACATATGAATTATAGACATGGATTAAGCAACAACACTGAATGAACGCCTTAAACCACCTCGCCCATAATGAGCACTTAAAAATGACTGCAAGATTACATTTCAATAAAAAGAAACTAATTGTATGAACTAAAACTAGTACTCGAGCACTAAAATATAACTTTTTAAGCATAAGAGAAAGCAAGCATCACGTGGCATCAAATAAGCATGAAGAGCAATAGCTCAGCTTAACTGGATTTGAACGGAATCCACAAAATGACCAACATGTAAATTTTAGATTTTCGAGCACAGGTTTCAAAATGGCCATCATAAATGTGCTGCACCTCGAGAAAAGATTAAACATGTTTTCAAGAACTTTCGCGAAAAAAATCTAAAGCGCCTACTCGTAACTCAGTCGGATCACTTTCACTGCATACATCAAGAAAAGATACTGCTGCATATAAACAAAGCAAAAGGTAAGTGCAAGCGCATGACATTATAGACTACAATGATCATTTGTTCCTTAGCAAGAAGTACCAGATGTCACAGTAGCATATGAAGAGGGAATGTAGATGAGATAAATTGCAGGTTCACAACTTCCCATGTTTCATGAGCCCAACTTCTGGTTGGATAAGTTCCAAAACCGCTCACTTCTAACAATTTCCACGTTCTCTTCTAGTAAAACTTGGGCATGATGTAATGTTACTCAAAATGTTAAACGCTGCTCAACTAACAACCCTTGATGCACAAAAATATAGACAAGACAACGATTGGACCAAAAAGCGAATCGAAGTTGCATGAAAATCTGTTCAATATATTTACTTGATTGTTCCTATCAACACTAAAAGAAAACATCCCTATTAATGCTCTGCTCTATAAATACTAGTGTGCGATACTAAAATAGAAAAGAAACCCAAAAACAGGATCAATTCAATTCAAAAACACACCTAGCCATCATCATATTCGGCATGCCACCCATTAACATTGCCGCTTGTGCTTGTTGTGACTGCGTTTCATCTCGACGTATCTTCTCCAACTCACTAAGAGCGAAAGCCTGGAGAAATAAAACCCATGTCAAATCGCATCAAAATATATAACGTCAAAAAGTGACAAAGAATAAAAAATCTGTTGGCCCCGAGGAAACGAAAAACTGAGCAAGAAAAAAACGGTAATGATAGTAGATAATGGCAAAACCGCTCAACAATGTTCCAGAGCTATATCAAAAAGCAAAAACGAACAGCAAGTACGATTTGAAAAAAATAAGAGTGGTGTACGCGATTGTCACACTTGCGTTGTTCCTATTTTCTATTTCGTTGTAATGTAGCAAACTGAGTATATATGAATAAATAGAATAGTATAAATGAATAAATATTATCGACTTTAATCTGGATGGTTTTTGCCAGAGTTATGGGTACTCTTTTGCCTCAGCGAGAAAAAAAAAACTTGTGCAGAATATAGACTGCTTCAGAAAAAAAAAGTATCAAGCCTCAGTGGACATCAATAGAGCTGTTCAATAAATCTAAATTAATCGTCACCTGGTATTCCGGAGGTAGCATTGGCATATAACTTGAGATAATATGGTGCAATCGCTTAGTTGCTTCTTGGTTTTTCACCATTTCCATCTAAAATGAGAGTTGCTTGACTCGTAACTGCCAGTGTTAATTTTAAAGACTTTCAAGTTGAATAAAAACAAAACAAACACAAAGACATAAAATAACTTCCCCAGTAAGGTGCCAGTTATACTTAGGACCGAATAAAAAGTCGAATAACCGAAATAATTGGACTTCAGAAATCGATGCCAAGAAATTCGGAAAAGACAAAAGGCCTTTAACCTCGCTATAAATACCCGAGGGTCCAATTTGTCCCTCTTCTATGGAAATCAGAACCTTAGGTGGGAATCGAACTTTCGAATTCGAATCCACCTAAGGAATTATTCGGGCCCAAGTATAGCGCCAGCCTGTTTATATATCCCCAACTTTGGAAAGAAAAATTAATAGAGAAGAACATTAAAGAGCTACTAAAAAAAAGGAAGTCCTAGATTTCAAAAGAATTACCTGGCTCTGCAGTGCTTGCTCACTCAAAGCGGTTAATTGTTGTTGAAAATTCGTCGTCTCCTGCAACGAAAAGCAAATTAATCAGCAAAATATCATGTAGCAAATACGGCAAGCGCATATTTTTCTCCCATCACCATCTGACATTCATAACAATACACAACATCCATAACGTGCTATTCAATGTGCATCCCGTGAAGAAGAATTGCAGACTCTATCGTCCAATCAAGATTTTTTCAACGCAATGCTATCAATCCAGTCAATAAATCCTTCACGGCACAAAAAGCCAACTGCCCTATGTACCGTTGAAAAACAGACGCACATAAATCACAACGAACCCACCATTTTCACTTTTTCCAGCTCCTGTTTGCTCATTTGCAATTGATTCGCCAACACCGTCATCTCTTTTCGTACCGCCTCCAAATGTTCCCCACAAGAGAACGACATCGGATGTTCTGCAAGAAAAACGTAACAGTTGTCGTTCATGTTGGAACAGCTATCAAAGCAAACAAATCGAGGAAAATAGTGGCGTAGTTTGCACAAATACATCATCCATCACTACGACGCAATATTTCAAAATGAGAATCCATTGTTTTGCACAGATATGTGACGAAATCAACGAAATACTCGAAACCAGCAATAATCGAGAACTGCAGGAATTGTATCCAGAATGAGGAGCAATGAAAAGAACGAACAATATCAGACGAAGCAAAAAATACATATATCAGAAAAGCGAGAGAACTGCAATGTACCGGCGAACGTAGACAAGTACAAATTCCTATCAGGGTCAAGCGTGGCATTGGTAAAAAATGCACCCGGAGGCGACCCTCCTCCTAGACTGGGAAAATGCGACCCTCAATATTTTCAATTTTTCAAAAAATTTTAGTTATTATATATTATGAACATATAATCATATAATTATAAATTGTTATATATTAGCAATTTTTAAATAATTTTTTGGATTAAATTATTTTTTAAAATCAATTTTCAACTATGAATTTCAAATTTTATCAATTAACCTCAACATTAGTTGAGGTAGTAGGAGTAGGTAGTCCAGTAGGTAGTCCAGTTGTCAAACATGTGTGTGTCTGTCGCATACTCTACGAACTCTTTGTAAGTAGTTGGAGTGACAGAGAAGTCCTGCTCGTGCTCAAACAGGTCCAGGGTTCGATCCCCGCCCGAGCCTAATTTTTGCAAAATGCAAAAATGGACGTGGGGGGGCTCAGACTTTAAATATCCAAGTGTTAGAATAAAATGAAATCATCGCGATCATTTTTGAGCGGTAATATCAGTAGCGTGATTGGCTTTGTTTGACTCAGAGTTACAATCGCACACATGCACATGTATGGTTGTTTGTCACGAATTTAAAAAGGGTCGGCATGTAACCTGAAAAAATGGCTCAACACATTCTGATATCAGAAAGATTTGCGCTTTCTGGTGCACTACTTTTCTTTCTGAAAAACCTGATCTATTCGGGTTAAATTAGGGTGTCAAATCGTTGGTAAAAAGATGGGAAATTGGCCATTTTTACCAACGGTTTACCATCAGTTTACCAACGGAATAACACCCGAACCAGGTGAGCTAGAGAGCTGAAATTTTGCATGAACATAGAGCTTGACCTCCTCTCTAAGGATAATATTTACGTTTTTGTCAACTCCAACAAACAAGCAAAGAAAAAAGCCCTTGAAAGATGACCTAATTTTCGGCAAGTTCGGGAGAGTGCTATTATTCTAAGGTGAATAACTCCATAGTTATTTTGTAAAATGGAATAGTTTCCACACAATACAACAGAAGAAGAATTGCTCTTTCATATGCACTAGGTCTCTTTTTAGGTGGACTTCTTATTTTGGCAGTTGTTCAGTGGCAATAAACCTGGAATTTAGCAAAATTTATGGTCTTGTCACATGTAGTCTTATCGCGTTAAAAATGGTGTCAGCAAATGAGAAGAAGTGGGATATTGCATACCGATAAGGTGTGACTCCGAAAAAGCGCCAGCACAGTGTTGGGACACTACGTTCTGTCCAAAGGTGGTAGGACACCATCTATGAAGTTGCGTTTTGAGCTGCACCATTATTGGGCCCAAGCATTGAATTTGCAGCCAAATAAAACGTCAATGCTTAAGGAAAAATGCTCACTAAGGATTTCACTCTCGTTATGCTTCTTATTAGAAAGAAAGAGTATGCTGGAGTATTTGCAAAAGCACCGCTTCCGCGAGGAATCGAACCTGGGTTTTGTTTGTGGAAGACAGACTACCACTGAACGGACGCTACTCAGGACGTTGGTGATTCAAGACAAAGTATTACATTTATGTTAACAACAATAATGTCAATGTTATGGGAACTATAGCTAACTACAGGAAATTCAAAAATTAAATTGTACTTCCCTACCTTGCTGCCACCATACCACCCCGGGAGTGGAGGAGGAGGCGACCCCTCTGGCACTCCACGAGGCGACCCCCCTTGATAAATTACCATTGTACGCTTGACCCTGATTCCTATTGTTTTCTGCTTCACAGACATGAAAATTACCAAAAAAAAAAGTAAGCAATACAATAACGAGAACTGGGCCCGTATCCAGTATACTTTATCCAGACGGATGAGCGGTTTTAGCCGATATATTAGGGTGTTCTACAGAATCTTATCCAATAAAATGTATCCGCGGACGATCAAATCCATTCGTTTCACTACAGGTTATATTTAACCGGTCGATTTCCGCTCGATAACGATTCATGATCTACTCCATCTCTACTTTGTGCTGTCTCTTGTCAAGACACAACACTTGAGCCACGAAACAAACACGTGCATGAATGACTTATATTGGATAGCAGAGTGGATAAAAATCAGTGAAAACGGTATATTCCCGCTGTGTTTTCCCTCCCGCGGTCAAATATATTGGATACGGCTCCTGGAAAGAAATAAGAAATAGCTGTAATCAAACTATTCAATAAAAGTATGGTAATATAGTTCAGCGAAAAGTATGACCGTACAGAGGAAAAAGTATAAAAAGAAAGCTAATCACAATAAATTGGATTAGATCGTGATTTTGCTCTGTTCAACTTTTCTCAAAAGTCATTAGGTTATGCCTTTGACGTTATGTACACGTAATAATAAGTTGAATAAATGTATATGTAGTAATAAATTGAATAAAAAGTGGAGAATACGTCGCTAACAGCGAAATAAATCAATGAAGAAAATGAGATCGATTCTTAACACATTTAGTAAAGGAAAACTGCGAATAATGAACAAGTAAAACCATTTACTAATATAATCTTCATAATCTTTCCTATTCACATGCAATGGCAAAGACAAACAAGGATATCTCACTCGAAAAAAAAAATTCAAACCTCTGCTATGCTGCAAGTGTGTAATTGCAGACACTCACACAGCGTTCACGCCCAAAAACAAGGAAGTGCGACGGTCGGCTCGATGGGGCGGATTTTCACAACAAATCAATCAACTCATCGATCGGTGGTTGATCATACAATAGGAAAGAAGTGTGAATAGGCGCTGTTAGGTAATGACATACTCGAAAAAACGCCCTCAGACAAAGTAGGCGCCGGAACCGGTTCGCAGTGAGAGCGACGAGTGCGTGCGCGCGCAGCTCGCCGGCCGGCCGCAGACCGGCAGCTGCAGTTCCTCCTACCCACTCGAAAATTCCTATCGTAACTCGAAATCAGGTACAAATACGAATAATCGTCGAGGCGCGAATACGATTACGATCGCTTATTGGGTATCGCAGCATATAATCGATGTCGTTAAGAAATGGCCGCGTCAATTATGCCTCCTACTTCAGATCGCGCTCTTCGCACACACGTTGTCCACAACGACGACGGGGAACAAATCGTGCCGACAAGGAATTGTGAGATCAGTATTCGGAGACGCTAAACAAGAAGAAACACAAGCGAAACAGCACATATACGTATGCATATGGTACACCGCATTGTTTTTGGTCAGCAGAAAACTTCCTCGGACTATTCCACTTGGGGTGGCGGTCAGGAAGAACGACAGGTTGTGACAGCTGGCAGTTGGACCGCGCATTCCATGCAAAGGGTGCCACGCCCAACTCGCATCAGACGCATGATAGTCTACTTTGTTTAAAGGCATTAATGTTTTATTTGGTTCAGGGTTAGTCTGAAAGTGGAATTTCATGATTTAGGGCTAAAGCGTAATGACTCTTAGGGAATACCCGTCACATCTCAATGTAAAATGAGCTTTCTCTGTCTTCATCCTACTGAATTTTGTCGGCTTAGGTTATAATCATCTTCAGGAAAGGAAGATAACTGACCCTCATATAACTGTAATATCTGTAAATCTCTGTCACCTAACTAGGGGTGGGGCTACAATTGCATGGGATATTGCCACACGGGTTCACTGCAGCCAACTATTGCCAGCTATCGTTCTTCCTGGCATACACCCTTCCACTTGCTGTGCCCCAAAATCTCGAAATCAAAAATTCCTCTGGAACTCCGTCTAAGGGGGTTATCTGACTATTTGAATGTCACATTGGTTTGACACGGTAACCATTTCCTTATAGGGTTCCGGTAGGGTTATAAGTACCTCACCGTGAACCTACAAAAATGATTATTACCCTGCAAAATCAATGCGATAGTTGTGATCAGTATGTCAAATAACCCACGCAGACAAAAATTCAGGTGATTCTGAAGTACCATACTTACCCTAAGTTTACCGTAACCCAATGGAAATGAGGTTACCGTGCAAAATCGATGTGATATTCGTGGTCAGGGCGTGCATGCATGCATCAATGAGACTACCCAGTGTAAAAGTGTTGATGACGATGGGTGGGTAAATTTAAACGATGGGTAAATTTTTTTATTTATTTTAACGATGGGTAAATTTGCGTGGTGCTAGCACTCTTAATCTCAATGATGCATGCGGCACCAGCATCTCAAATAATCACTCTAGACGGGGTTTCATAGAAATCTTTGATTTTGAGATTTTGGGGCAGAGCAAGTGGGATAGTGCCAATTTCCTACAGTATCTACTCTAATTAGTGATAAATGCGCCCAGAAGTAACAAAATTTTTACAGTATAAGGTTATGTTGCAACGAAGTCCCACACTCACAATACAAAGCAAACAAAAAAAATTATATCTTCATGAAGAAACAACAGCAACGTGACTGCAGAATCGCTGCGGTGCGACACTGTGACACAAAATGTCTCTTTCCTACAAAGCGGGTGGCCTGTTTCACTGTGGAAGGCAGAGTCCTTCTTGAAAAGATAGACGGATTCTGTGAATGTAGAATCGCGGCGAGACCTGCACCAGGGATGTGAAGAGAACATATACTCCATGTGAGAAGGTTGAGTAGGTCCCGCCGCGATTCCGCAACCGCGACATCGCACGCGCGATTCGTCCATCTTTTCAATAAACAACATTTTAGCTAGAAAGATGTCAGAGGAAAAACAGCGCGGAAAAGTTCGTAGTAGTATGAGAGGATGGAGAGGAAAAGAGGCAGTATGCACGAGTGCAATCGCGTTTGAAACAGACTATAACCAGCCGTACACAAATTATGAAGCTCGTCGCCTTAAAAAAAGGTAAGGATATGGTCCATGGAAATGTATAAACGCTTGTTAAACTTCATTCGACATTGGTTACGAGCTAAGAAAAATCAAAACAATTTCGAACTATAAAAACCAGAATCTTGGACAGTCAAAAAATCGCTGCTTCACATGCTATCGTAATGACCCTTTCTTTCACTTTCTTGCATAGACGATGTCAGAAATGATCGCAACATTCCTGCCATACTTGATCGATGTATATCTAGATCTGTTTGCATGCGTCAAGAAAAATTATATAAAAAGAAACTCTGAAAAATGACAGTACAGATTACTATTTCCCGGAGTTTCCCTCTATTTTCCCCTGCAGAAACGACACAAAGTCGAAGTTGTGAAATAAAAACAGGACAACTATTCCAAAAATGGCCACATCCATTGAATAGCCGTAATGTTTGTCCACTTTTTTACACAAACAACGGGTTTCGACGGTCTTTGAACAAGAAGGGGTGTAAAATTGAGAGGCTACTAAAGAAGCAAAATTTCAGCAGCTGCTCCTAAGAAGCTGGTAACTTCATCGCCTCATTCAATTTATTCCAACAGCTAAATCCAATAAGGCAGCAGTCATACATGTCAAACCTAAATTGCAGTCAAGCACATCAGAAAGAAGGCATTCGCAGAAGAATCCAGCAAAAGTCGTTAGGTCTGTTGGTGATAGCATTTCGCTGAGCTGAGTGCTACCTTTCAGTGTTAATTTTGTACAGACACACATACACTTTATGTGACGACCTTAGAATTGGCTCAGTTAATCAACGACGGGCGCAACTGTTGCTGCAGCGTCACTTTACTTTCGAGTACGAAACGAAGTGAATGCACATCTGTCTTTAAAAACAAGGATAAATACAGCTCCAGCTCCTCTTTAGGATATGTGTGGCCCTGGATATAGAGGCAGCGGCAGCGGTCCAGTCGCTGCGCCTTTTAGTCGTGGATCGCTCTTCTCTCAATCGCGATTCCGGTTTTGAAAATTCCAACTATAAATTTAATACTGTGGCCCCATGCGACTAAATTCACTTGTAATAATCACGTTGCAGCTAGTTCTGGATAATTTTCATGGGAAAGCAGAATTGTTGTCACTGATAAATGGAATATACAGCCCAGTTCAGTGGTTAAGGCCCGCTTGCACGCACTACACTGTACGCAACGTGAGAGTTGGATTATCAGCGCATCCAAACAATTCAGTGATATTACCGTTCCCATATTTTGTCTGATTCTCTCGCTTCCCGTTCTGACCTACGCAATCAAGTGGTGAGGTGATGCGCGCGGGTCTCAACCACTGAAGTTTCCTGTATATACTCAGAACATCCAGGAAAAATTGTGTGATCGCGCCTGAAACTTGACGACTCAAAGCTTGTTGACAACTCGCTTTCGCCTTTTCCTGTCGACAAGTTGTCGGCTCGAAGCTTGTCAACAACTTGTAAAACTTTGCAAGTTGTCGACAAGCTTTGGGCAGACAATTAATTTATCGACAAGAAAAGGCAAAAGCTAGTTGTCAACAGGCTTCGGGTCAAGCAAGTTTCAGCTGCAATCAAACTTGTTCCGAGGGATCCAAGTACTTTTGCAAGGCGATGTTGCAATGCTTCAATGATATTGACAGCAAGAAAATCGCGGCGATATCTCATGCGCTGGCAATCGCGGCGACACAATCGCGTCGCTACAAAGTATATACGCAGATCCTCAAAAATTCTCAACAGAAAAGCACTACTGCTGCCTTCGCAGACGTTTGTTCTCAACCAATTTCCACTTATACGAGAAGGTTCATATCAATCTGTATGTTGAAGGCATCACAAGGGACCAAAACATCGAAAGTTGGCAAAGCTGTGGAACTTTTCAGATCTTGAGAATAACAGAAGACTCTAACATCTCGTATTTTCAAAAACCCACAAAGAATAACCTCGAACTGTAACTGGGACCAAATAAAATCGAATATTGAGTTAATTCAATTAACAATTGAAGAACAGATTCAATAACTCAAATATACGAGGGAGAGGAGACACTGCAGCTCTTTTTGCTCTACATTCAAGTCTGCATTGCTCTCGTTTACTCTTTTTGACTTAATTGTGGTCGAATATACCCAAAACGCTACTCGACCCCAACTATACATAGTCCAAAATCATGACGAGCTTTCTCGCTGGAGTGCTAATTTAATGCAAAACTAAACAGAGAGGAACACATCGGAAAAGAAGGATTCCACCGATTCCCCGACAAAATCAAAGAACAAAGCTTGTCATGATTCCCACAAAGGCGGCAAGACAAAAATCGAATATTTTCGTTTTGCAGCAAAAACCAATTCGATCATTATCTAACAAAAGATAAACACAATAGATTCGTCTCGGACGGAAAACATAACGCTTCCCTTGCTCGCCGATTTCATGTTCAACACAACACTTAACTGTTCAAGTGTCTTTAAAAGTTCGTAAAGAGAAGTTCGACAGCAAACCTGTTTAGTGATGTCTTTACGCGGACAAAAAGTTCAAATAATTCACAAGCAATGAATTCCATCCAAAAGTTCATTTGAAAACCTAAGATGAAATCAGACGGGAAAAGAAAAGCAAACCGGGCGCACACATACACGAAACAACTCACGACGAAAAAAAAACGAGAGAAAAGCCGGCGAACGCTGACGAGCCTCCACCAACACAGCACCTCGTTTTTTATCCCGTGCAGGACAGGAAGCGCTAAGGGCAAATGAGGCAAAGGCTGCGGCTTAAAAACGAAATGGGGCGACACCACCCTTTGGGAAAAGGAAACTTGCACAGTAGAGTACTTCTGCTTATGGAAGCGACGTGATGACAGAAATTAGGCAGAAATTTTCGGAATAGTGTGGAGAAAAGCTGGATGACGCCTATCTCAACGACACTAGAAGGATCCTTCGTCAAATGGGAGTCTTATACAGCTCTGAAAAAGCGTGTCGCGAAGCCATGACGGGCACACAAAGTCGATTAGACGGATTATAAGGATAAAATCGTCCACCGGCCGGGGCAGAAACATTAAGGATATTAAGGCGAAGGATATTAGGGATATTGAGGTGGCGTTTAAGCAGTGGTTCGATTAAAACAAGTTCTTTTAGATTTCACAAAAAGATTTTTTTTCAATAATCACAGATAAACTGTACGTACCTACAACATCATCACTGGATAAATTTTGCCACTAAAAGTGATAATAAGTGAAAGAAAATAAAATGCACAAACAGCAGATTCCAAGTAAAATCAAAGTACATAGATCAAATAATCAAATTATTCAAAAATTCAAGATCCATTACACCCTCTGAAGATCCATGCGACCCCTGCGACCACGACACGCATTCAGTAAAGCGATTGTCCCAAATTATCTCGCGCCGAGCGAAAAAGCAAATCTCATTCTATGTGGCATTTTGCGGCTGCTCAATGAAGTCTGCAGAAGCAGTGCCGATGAGGCTCTTTTGAAAGCCCTTGAAGTATCCGAAAAATTACAATCAGCACCAAAATACTCGCATAATCTAGCGCAGTAGTTTCATTTCAAAAAGACTCTGCTTCCAAATCTCACATGGACCCCCAGTTTGATCCTGACACAGTGAATCAAAATCTATCAGGCAAAGATAAGATTAACAAAGCTACACATTCGAACATTCGAGTATTCGAGTGTCAAAAATGATGATATGCAGTCAGAGCAGTTTTCACACCCGCTAATGATGCCATCGATAAGTAAATAAGTAAATAAATAAATAAAGTAAAGTAAATAAGTGCGAGGAAAAACATTCAGAGAAAAAAACTGTGCAGGGCAGCTTCATCGACTATTCGGGAAAAAATTCGGGAGAGTGATTAACAAAAACTTGCTCAAATATAGAATTAAAAATGCAATCATAAGGCTTATCAGCTAGCTTCATAGCAGAATGCATAACTCCATACAGAAGCAAATATAAATATAAATATGAAAACTCAAGCCCAATTGAAGGAATAAAAACGCTATTTTGTATGTTCAAATGAACTGGCACGATATTTTGCTGTGCCTCTAACGCAAATACTACAGGCAGGTATAAATAGCGCACTATATAAAATCGAATCCGAGTATTTAATTTCGAACACGTTCAAAAATCGAGTGCGAGGGCGGAAGAAAGTAATACAACGCCTCAAGAAAGACAAGAAGAGCTATACAGCTTCCTCTCTATCTAATATACATGTGTTCGGTAAATTTCTCACTTTATATCCAATTACTACATGAATCAACCAAGTTATCCGGTTATTAGTATGATATCATACATATTCATGTAACCAAATATGACAGCGTGGAATAATTTAATAACTGCACATCGGAAACTAAAAGTGCGAATAGTTCAGAATGATTGCGATCAAAAGAAAAAACTCTGAATCCAATACTTTTCTGCAATAGTCCAAAGCATGTGAAAATTGCTGAATAATAAGTTTTCAAAATAAAAGTGAAGAAAAATGAATATTTCTCAAAACGGTGCAAAAGCTAAAGTAAAATTACTCAGCTGGACTTGCTCAACGAATCAAATTGCTTGCAAAAGGGCACACAAGCGTCGCGACGAACGACACGACGAGGACGACGGGCGAATTTCCGTATGTGCGTGGAGGAAGACTGACAACATGGCATGTGAGCAAATAAATCAAGCAATTTGCCGTGTCCGTCCTCGGCAAAAACACCAATGAGGTGAAGATTCGACGTAACGAAGCGACCACCACGAATTGATTTCGCCACGAGGAGGGCAGTCACTGCCGACGACCCCGCTGGATGGCTGGCTGGCTGGGTGGCTGGCTGGCTGGGTGTCTGGCCGGCCGGACGGCCAGCTAGGCTCCACGCTGCCGCGGGGTTCACGGAAGTGTGAAATTCAGTCAAGCGTGGAATAGGGCCCTAGTATCAGCACAGCGCCACCCACAAGTTGTCGCTCGCGCCGACGCCAAGTAACGACCAGCGCCGGCGATATATTTAAGGCGACCGACCGCTGAGCCTCATAAAAATACTGAGCGCATCCTTAGGTAGCGTGAGTAGCGGCGATTCAACAGATGTTCGAGGCCTATATCCTTTTATGGGGCAGGCGGAAATATCCATTACAAGCCTTTATAAATTCCCTATTCACAACACAACTGTTGTTATCCTCTATATTTCAATAGAATCCTGGGTCCTGATGCATCTTTGAGGTTACCCAGAGTAAACGTGTTGACGCTCATGTTCACTCACACTCCATCCAGTTTACCCTGGGTAATCTCAATGATGCATGCGGCCCCTTATTTTGAATATACTGCTGTCCAAGGACTGGAAAAAAATCAAGGAGAAAGCCACGCTACAGGTGGATACCCTCGAGCCCGTAATACAAGAAGGCGATATCGCTGGCGAAGTAATCGAAACCCACAAAGGGGTGATGTTCACGAATGGTAATTCGAAACCACAGCAACTGTTTCCGCAATAGATTACAAGTCTCAGAATGAATTCTAGGACGAAAACAATTACATGGGAGAAATCTCGCGAAACCAATGAACGTTCACGGAGAATGACAACTGAAAAGTCTTTGCAAATCCTAATATGACCTCGATGTTTCCTAGAGGGATGGGTCCTTCCTGGATGGCTAATCGATGCTGTAACTAAAAAGAACGGAAAGTACGGAAAAGGCTTGCATAAATGCCCCCTCAAACTACGCTCAAGATTCAGTACCACTACCTTCCAGTAAATGACAACTGCTCAAACACTTGTCTAGGCAAGGAAGTAGGCCATCACGAAGCCATTCAAGGCCGAATCCCAGAGCACGTACGTATGGCAGGCTAACATTTAACGAGAACTGCGTTTTAATCAAAACAGAAAACTGTTGAAATGCTAAATCAGGCCAACTAAGCAGATTTCAACAAGGATTAGCCGTCTCAGCTGCGCTGCCAGTCATTAAGATAGTGTAACATTCACAGAAGATTACATTACTAAAATTTGAATAACGGGGTGGCCCACGCGCATTCTCGAAGAGCGTTGCTGTAAAAAGTACACCCAAAAAAAGAGAAGAAAAAAATGAAAAATAACTAAGAAAATATCTACAATTCTCTTAGTGATGCCCCCTGAGCAACTCCTAAGTAACTTGACTGTTAATTATGATGGCTGGGTGGGACAAAAAAGAGCGACAAGGCAAATTAGCAGAGAAAACCTATCGAATTTGTTTCCACGTCATGGATTGGACCATTCATTACAAAATCAGCGGTGACCGCAGGTTAAAAAAGGGACTTCTGACAACTCATTCCCTCTTTTTTTGTGGCGGGCCCTCTAGTGTATTAGACGAATCAGGTGAACAAAATAAGCAGATAAAAATTTCTTCAGAGAAAATGGCTCATGCAAGGATGGAAATAGGCGAAACCACCATTCTCCTCACTAGAATCAAAAAAAAAATCAAGGAAATGTATAATCGAGGAGAAAGGAAAACAAAAGAAAACAAGGAAGGATGAATAGCAAGGACGAGATGATGACCAAAGAATGGCGCTTAAGGAAAGTGAGGTTGCTCAGAGGTTGCTCAGGGTGAGCCACAGTGCTAGCCAAACAATCATCAAAGTGACTTTAATCCATTTAGAACGCGCCCTTTTTCGCGATTTCCACATTTTCCGAAGTTCCTACTTCTTTCTCTACACCGGGATTTTTGTGAAACTCTCAATATAGGTTTTTATAATTCACTCAGAAGTAATAATCCTCTACCATTTAAGGGAAGCGGTTGAATTTTCAAGGCTTGATGACGTCTCAAACTGAACCAGACGAAAAAAGGCGGGCTCACCGGTGAGCCGCACGGTCGTCAATGGGTTAAAGAAGGAAATGATTGAAAAATAAGGCCCGAGAGTGAGGGTCAGGATCCGTAAAGTAGTCGCTGAAGTTGTAGGACCCCTTTTATGGAAAACTCCAGGGAAAAAAATCCCAAGAAGAATACTTCCTGAATGACAAGCTACCAGAATTTTGAGCCACTTGCCCATGGAAAAGTCGACACAACAACAAAACAACAGAGAAATCGCCTAGAACTATTACCAACAGGCAAGAGCAGTAGGACAGGCCATTCATAGAAAACGAGTGAGCGTTTTGTTTTCGTTTTTTTACAGTGACTGGTAAAAAGGACGCTTGGATGTTCGGACGTCCTGCACATAACGACAGCGACACACAAATGCAACTGTTCAAGCAGTCGTCCATAGGCAGCTGCGGAAATTCTTTGTACGTTCCGCCAGACAAAGTAGTACAGCGGTATGAAAACGCAATTTGCAGGTCATTTTAAAGCAGAATTTGCAAACGTCATCGCTTTTGAGAACAGATGAGCTTCGGTAAAATAAATGTGTGCAAAACACTTCTACAAAATTTTGCAGAGAATTATTGGACTGGGAATAAAAAATTTGATTTTCGGCCTGAAGAGTGCAATTAAATTCGCAAAATCGACGAGAATGAGACAGAACAGGACGAATTCACACAAGATAATCATAATACGCGCTGTGCACTGCAAGTGTGCTGAAGTTCCCCCGGAATCACATCGAAAAACGCCGACGAAACATGCACATGACTCGCTGTTCGAAATGTCATTCGAGTTAACGATGCAGAGATTTAGAATGGGAAAAACGACCACGACCACATACATCCATTAACAATATTGTTTTCCGTCCAGAAAATAGAATGGATTAGCTGGGCTCGAGAGGACATGACAGCGCGCTGCGGCCTAATCGTGCTCATTGTGACAGTACCTTGGGCGACTTGGTTATAACTACAGACGGTAGGTAGCTGTGGGGTAGCGGCTACGTCGCCATGGGGCGCCCTAAAGTGCCTTTTGACCCCGGCAACCACAATTAGTACCTGCACAATACCATGTGTCCGCGTTCCCACGCGTCATAAATGACGACCAAGGATTCACATAAAACGAGAGGGCGTGGCCACAGCGTTGCACCTACACCACCAATCAATTCTACCCCTTGAAATAATAGCAGTTTCCTAGTGCTATGATGCCCATTCCTCAGAGTTAAAAGGGGCACATTCGAAAGCATTAATATCTTAGACGTCCAACGTATGTCTGCTTGAAAGTGCTCCTTCCAGAAAAAGTCCGCTAAAGTAAACAACAGAAACTCGAAGAAAAAAGACAACAAAAAATAAGGCGACAAAAATCAAAGCCATGCGCGATCACGATCATACAAAGGGAATAGAAAGGGATCACAATGCCTTAACGGCCTTAAGATAGGGCTTTAAGAGAATTAGAGAAACGGAAAATGTTGGAAATCTGGAAAATGAGCACAAACCTAGCACCACTACCAAGCTGCACATCCAAAATAATGCGACATAACAAGAAATATGACATCGGTTAGTGAAAGACTTCCACAGTTGGAGAGCTCCACCACCTTTTCCATCATGGAACCAAACGATATTCGACTTACGAATCTAAAAATCCCGAACAAGCCAAAACACAGTGGAAGGAAAGCTCTTGATCTACTATAATATATCCACAAGGTATTAAAAAAGGAGAAAAAGAAAACGAGGATAAACTATTGAAAAAATTGTCCAGCCAGAGTTTATCACACGTACATGGACCAATATGAAGAATAAAAGTAAAAACAACAACAAGCGTGATCTTTGCACTGTGATTTCAGACAATGGGCGAAAGCCAAACATAGCGAGGGCTTGTAGTTATCATAGAATCTTTAAAAAAAAAACCTCAAAACCTTTTCGGTGCCTAGAGTTCCCCAAATTTGAAAAAGCCCCCTCCCCATCTCGACTACCTCTACCTCCTAAATAAAATTAAGCATAATCCAGGCAAACACTATGAAAGGGGAGGTGGGTGGGGGACAGGTAATCGCTATACTCATCGCCGAAATAAGGAACGGGCTAGGAATAATGTAAAAAGCTGGAAAAAAGAAATTTTAGTGAGAAAGTGGCAACAAGATGGTGAAAATATTGACAATAGCGAGCAACATATCGAGCGGTTGGTAACTTCGGAATTTTTCAGACATAGTGAGTACCGCACTTGAGACAAATAAAGAGAAAGAGATCCCAAAAGAGAAATTGGTGGAAATGGGTACGGTTCTCGTGATCTGTTTCCGTGCTCGGTGTTTCAAGTATATCCATAGGCAAAGTAATGATGAATTTTTCCAAGAGTTTTAGGACAGAGGTAGCAAATAGGGCCAAAAAAGACTGTCACTTTCGAAGCTACCATTTGCTTAAGTAGAAAAAAAAAGAACAAAGGAAGAAAACATCAGATTTTCCTGCTAGGATTTTTTTTGCTTCTGGTGTTTTCCTTGTTCTTATGCTAAATTAGTTCCATTTGTGCTATTACACTATTCTCTCATACTTATGCTTATCTTTTTGTAATTAAAAAATACACCGTCATCGTTCTGAGTTGTATGTGTTCCTAAATAGCATGGCCTGCCATGTAATAAAGATTATATTAGATTAGATTAGATGCCATGGAAGTTCACCACACGGCAAACCCCATAAATCCGAGAATTTCCCGGAAATCCTAGAACCCCTCACAACTCAAATGAATCTCGTACGCTGCGCCGAACGCCATTTAAAATCGCTAAAAAGCGTGCACGAAAACACCATCTCATCTAGCTAACGAGCCGTTTCCTACTACTCACCTCTCTCTCCCCGAAAATTACGAAACGCCATTAAAATGTCCGCTCAAACGCGCCTCACATCCTAGCCGGCGCCCGAAAAAAACCGGCTTTGCACGGCGAGTGTAACTAGGAGAAAAAACCGCTAAAACGCTCATTTCTGCACAGAAATAGGATAATAAACACAAATGACAGCAGAAGTTTACAATGCTATAATTCATCGACATAAACGCTGAAGGAAACCTCTTGGCGATGTTTATTTCATAACTATATAGGAGTTTATAATTTTTGATCTATATTTAAATGACGGTAGCATAATACGAAAATACAAAGCTCTATGTTGCGCACGAGCGTAATTTTGGAAGTAACTTACTCAGATGACAGCAAGTCTAAAAAAAACTGAATTTCATCAATTAAATATCCTTGAACTATAGTCTTATCCAGAGCGAGTTCTGATTAGGCTATACATAGCCCAAGGAAATTTAATTCATAAATGGCTGAAAGTTCAGCGAAAACTCAACGCAGATTTAGAACCGAGGGAAATCGTAAACAATGCGAGTGAAACCATGTAACAGCACAATTGCCTTCCAAACCAGGAAGGAAACTACAGCTCAGGAAAGGAAGAAAAACCCAAGACACGCAGAAATTCAAATTTCCCAAATTTCGATTTCAAAATACTTGTGACAGCGCAGGAAATGAAATAAGTTTGGTCAGCACATTGAACTTCCAAGCAGAATAATCCTCCAAACAAGGCCACTCTCTGAGACATGTGCCATACCCGAAAAATTAACAGTAGTATACTCCTATACATGACCTATTACATACCTATACATGACCTATACCTGACCTATCTCGACCGAAACCATTTCAACCTCTTAGAACCTCAATAGAGCAACATCTGCACGCAAAAAAAACTTCTCTAAACCAATGATAAGAAAAACATTCAAAAATTTTGCAGAGTTGAGAGAGGAAGGTAATACCAGCAGCGAATGGTTTCAGAACCACCAATTTCCCAATTATTGAGAAAACTGACTCCTATTCTCACGGGAAAACCAGAAGCCGGAACTACTTGCAGTCATGTCGGCGGAAAACGACATCTTTGCAAAGTAAGTGGCCTGCTGCTAGGAGGGTTTTTGGACATTTTCGGACACTGCCTAGCTTCGAGTGGGAATAAATGGAACAAATCAAGGTTTCGGTGATGGTTCCGTGGTAAGCACATGGTCACAGACCTGCTGCATGCCCTTCGATCTCTTGAATAATTATATTCTCTGAATGATCAGTCATTGCAGTCAAGGAAGGCCTTCAAGCAGGTGAATAAGGAAGTTCGAGAAGCCGTGGAGCAGAAAATAAGTGAAATTTTTGCAAAAGAAGGTATGATTGGGTGAAAAATGGAGTAAATTAACATGAGTCTGAACGGTGTGAGACTGCATGTGAATTGCTGAAGACGAACTATCTCATTTGAAAAATATCAGTTAATGTTAATGAGGTAATTAGCTAATCAAATCATATTAATTAATTTATTAAATCATCACCTGTCCTTTGACTAAGGGCGAACATAACAACACGGAAGGTTCCTGTGCAGAATTGTTCAGAAAGGCAATTTATACTAGTTGCGTGCGTCATCCGAGCGTCAGAAGCACGCATCCATCTATGGGAGATTTTCATGAAGACCAGTCAACGCAGCAGCGTGTACATCCACAATCGAAAAAAAAAACGCGCGAGTGCCGTGAGGCCGTAAACGCATGCGTCTGAGGTGCGTCAGCAATACGACTGGCCATATCCTTTATCATGTAGACGTACGCGCGTCGAACGCACGCGTCTAGTATAGTTTGTCGTAATAACAGTGGAAAGCATTTACTTTTTGTTCATTGTGCCATCAAGGTTATTATTTGCTACGTTAAGGGGTCACATGCATAATTCAGATTACCCAGGGTAAACGCGTCAACATCCCTCAAATTTATATATCGTTAACGCAGGCGCCAATACTTTTACCCTGAGTAATCTCAATGATGCATCCAGGCCAAGGTTTTTCAACTAATCAACACCATTACATTAAAATACCTTCAAAAAACTTCACACGTGACAAACGCTACGCTCCAGAATTCCAGAAGTTCCTACCAGGACCACCCCAACCTCGTGAATGTCACAATGTGGTTCCGATTGCATATCGCTGTGTGGTGTACATATGTCACCAGTACGAAGTTAATCTAATCTTCTTAGCCATAAGTAGGCCGACTAGCGAAGCTAATCCGCATAAGCGGTTCGCACAACTCGACGTGTTGGTGTTGCGTGCACCACACCATGGACAAATAGATGGTTCGGCTTTCAAACGGACTTAACCATCGAAAAAAGTCATCTTCACGCAAACTAAACATTATAGCAGTGAGATTAATGCGGCACCAAAAAGGTAGCCTGAAAGAGGTAGAATGTATTTCGCCAATCCAACCAAAAAGCGAAATCCAAATCCTACCTATGGACTAAATACTTAAACTCATTCATTAACAGCTCCAATGTATCCATGACAGTAAATCAAAATGGGAAAAATGGATTGCACACCCAAAGTAACGAAAAGAATCAAATGAGGACAGTCGCACTGCATTCTACCTATTGTTTTCTGCCCCCCCCCCCAACCGTTTTGCTACTCCATTTTCCCCTACATACTTTTCTATTCCTGCATCTTTTTTTTCAAATCAGAAATAAGGATTGAAAACAGGGAAAATGGTTGAATCATACGCTAGGAAAGCAGGAAGGATTGAATCACCTTGTCATCACCTTGTCCCAAAGCAAAATCGTCATAAAAGCAGGAATGTCGCATGTTTTATACCGAGTAATAAAATTTGGAGGAGACAGGAATCTCAAAGGCTTAGAGGAAAGAAATGAGAAAAAAGAGAAGCGTCAAGACTTAGAAAATAGATGGAGAACAACAAAAGGCCAGGGATTAAAAAAATCAAACATTTCCGATTGAGAAATAAGACTAAGTCCCTGAAATTGCTGACTTACGCGGAACTATTATAAAACCACAGCAAAATTACATTTCTTGAAGATTTGGGAGTAACTCCAAACGCAAGAAAGGAAAATAGGAAAAAGTGCAGCTACGGCGTACAGAAAGTAGAGAAAAATCTGAAAAATCTGATGGAAAATCGCGAAGACTTGTTAGTGAAAGAATCAAATATAAGAGGTTCACATCTCTTGTGAATGTAAAAAAAAAAATTGTTTTGCTACTTCAGCTTCAAGAGCAACTCGATCAAATGAAATGGGGTGTAACCGAGCAGAAAAATGATCGTAAAACATATTTGGATTGAAGAATGAGGATATATCAATCAGAAATAAGAGCAAAACTCAACAATACCCGCATTAGAGCGCCTGCAAACGTCTAACCCTTAGTTGGAAAATGAGGAAAAGCATTAACAGTGCATGTCACATCCAGACGCGGTTGTTTATAAATTTGGGTCCACTGTTGAGGGTAGCTAATCAAAATGTAGCAAATGTGATGTTAAGGCGTTCAATAGCAACACATTTGAGTAGCAATGGAACACAAAATAGCACAAAATAGTTGAATAATCCTATTTAGCGGAGCTATCTAGAAATCAGCGAGGAAACGAAGCAAATGTGGAGGGATGGCTGCGATTAAATTTCGCGAGTTCTCCCAAAAACAAGGAACAGGCAAAAACGATGACAGGAAGTGGAAACATCGTTATCCGTCCCACATTAGCACGTGTCTCCAACGCGCGGCTATCTAATCATCTTACAGACCTAGGCCGCTCCATAGATAATAGCATCTACCTCAATAGGGACCCATAAACATCAATCCATACATTCTAGTGGTTCCAAGCAGCTTTTAAGTGGAGGATGCCGGTGGAACGCATAAGTTATTCAGTAAAACCCGTTGCAAAATCGATAGCTAAGAAATTCCCACGCACTTTATTTTCACTTCTGCTTTTGCAGGATTTAGTGAGAACTTCAAAGGGAGAAGCTTCCAGAATCGCTACTGCAAAAACTCGTGACAACATGCAGATTCATAGGAAATCACTAAAAAGACCGCAGGGACCATTAAAATGAATTGCCCTGAGAAAAAATAGGAGACCTCATTAGAAGAGAGGGAAATGCTCGCACAACGAAATTCGCACTGAAGAGCAATCCGATTATGCACACATCATCCATGCAAAGTGGGCGTGGCATGCGGAAAGATTATTATGCGAAAATGTTATAATACATTAACAACGTTTCGCCCAAGAGGTAAAATGATGTTGTCAATGAAAAATTTCCCAAACAGCAGAGCATGAAACTCGAACAGACCCCATCCCAAAAACTAGCGCGGTGGCATTGTGGATGCAGCTGGCACTCAAACAAAAGAACTCTCCTTTTTCATTTATAATGCCTCCCCAAGGACCATTCTTTTGTGGCATGAACGATGCGCTATTATGCAACAGCTAGGCCTCCATATATGGCCTACTGTGATTTTATGAGCTGCAATACGCCTTTGCACACTAGCGAAAAAAAATGTAAAATACGAAGAAATACCGCACACAGGACAGATATGAGGGATCCACCGTAATTAGAATCACGGTTGTATGAAATCCAAAGGTAGCTGAATTCCAAGAGGAATATGAGAAGAAAGAGAAGATACAGGGGAAGCTGATGCCTTTGAAAAACTTGGAAGTAAATTTTGGTACAAAAGACAAGGCGCAACGGCTCGGCTAACAAATAACACAAACTCATTGTCGAGTTATTTTCAACCCCATAAGTTATCCGAATAATTACCACAATCTAACGATTCTCACCTGACTGACTTTTATTCGTTTCTGGCTGAGTCGTTGTTTTTATGACCTTGATAACAATTTTATTTTTAGTGCACCTCGTAGGGCATACAAAGTAGATAACTAAACAGATGAAAGACATAAAGATATCCTTTGCCATTCAGAAAATAATGGAAATATGTGCCAAGGTCCGAAATGGTGAAGAGTCGTAGAGAAATGTAGGAGGGCATATAATAACCAAAATGATTTGTGAAGTTTCTAGATATAATAGATAGATTCGCCCAGCCCGGCCATAAAACCGCAAGTTGTAACAGGGCAAAGCAAATTCAACTCGACTAATTCGATCCGAATTTCGAATAGTCACTGTTCAAATTGACCCAGTCTCAAGTCAGTGCTGATAACGAATATTACATGTGTAACTTGACGAGATCGTGTTTTCCTGCTAATTATTAATCCAAAACAAACGGAAGTTTGAACGAATGGAAGATTATTCGATTGATTCAACGTCGATATCTCAGTATCGAGCCAAATATATACAGAGGTCTGAATGCATCATTAAGATAACCCAGGGTAAATGTATTGACGCTCGTGTCAATAATAGGTAGGTTTGGAGTGGGGGGAGGGGGGTGCTAATAAGTTTACGCTGGGTAATCTCAACTATGCCAAAGGCCGGAAAGACCGTTGGCCAAATTTACAGAAAAAAAAAACATCCTGGACGTTTATTACAGCTATTAAACTCAAAGGGAAAAATGGTAGGAGTATAATGAAAAACTCATTCTTACCACAAAATGGCCAATTAGCTAACGATTACTCACATTCATTGTCTACCAATGAGACAAAAGGCGGATTTATAATAAATGAACGGGTGCGATGGTCACACGTAACAGTTACGCCCAATAAAGCCGCGACGGAAGATTGTGAGCGAGTGTTCATGGTCTGCGCTTGAAGCACGCACGCATCCAGTGTTAACTGCACTTAATTTCTGTAAAATTGGTAACGTGTAGCACACAATGAAACAGTAACAGCATGCAGTGTACAGATGTGATGATTCTGTTACTCAGGTTCGCTCTTTAAAATCAAGAGTAAGCCTGATTAACATAATCACCACATCCGAACACTTACGCACAGAAATGCATCAAACTTGCACGAAATCTTCTTAGATTACCACTCACGAGCAAGAGGATAAAGAAGTCATATTGTAGCCAACATGCGAATCGACGACTTTGTATAACCAGACTGTAGGTGAATAGTCGGGAAAATGAGTGCTAAAGTGACGGTTGGTTGTTCGTGGAAACCGGGAAAATCGAGGGTGCAAAATAACGAAGATGGACAGTGGAAACATTCTCATTTTATGTTTTCAAACGTTTATAACTCTACCGACTCGACACTTTCGTTCTAACTCTGAATCTCTTTTCATTATTGCTGTTAACAGATTTTCCTATCTATTGACAGGCGTGGGAAGCTTCCCCATTTTTTCTTCAAGGTTATGTTCACCCAACCCGGAGCTCAGTAAAAAAAGCGATGGTGGATGGAAAACGACTCCCGGGGTATTCCACTTACGCTCCAGACCACGAAAATGGCAGCAGGCTATTCAGAATGACTGTGGTAAACTTTACAAGGAAGTCCAAGAATTTGCACATCCGGAAGACTCCCGGAAGTTGCTCCTCGAGGAAAAAACATTTAAAAGGATTAGGCATCGACTATTTTGCATGCGTCTGCACCTGCAACAGACACCGGAACTTGCATGCCCCGATATATGCAAAATAAATTTTTAGGTATCCCTTTGCCTTGCTTTCAAGGGGGGGGGGATATGAATCAAAAACAATAAAATTATTTCCAGGATCAGATACTTTTACCAAACGCTGGGTACCTTCCACCAAAACCCATCAAAGAACAACACTGACAATTGCGAGATTCCAGATCAGCGCATGCCGCAGTAACTGCACAAATTTACGATCAACTTCACTACCAGTGCGCAGTAAACGAATTTATGACAAAGCGAACCGCTGACGGACGAAAAACTTCATGATCACTACACGACATTAAAGTAATCTGCTGCCGATATGCGCTCGAACGACATAACAATTATACAGTACAACGAATGAATTATAATCGTTGCAGATTCCGCAGTTTAAACGTCCCCGCAAAAATGTGGACATACTTGGTCGTGGAAAACTGATTGAAATGTGTACATGTTAGTACATTAATATACTTCTGGAATCGAAAAAGCAATTGAATTGATGCAGGGAAATATAACAGCTGCGAAGAAAGCAATTGTGTCCACTTAGGATCAAATGAAAATATAACAATTTGACCTATTTAATTTGTAGCTCATAAATCGATTCAATATTCAAATTTTAAATCGAACGTTCGAAACTAAGGACACCCTACAGTCCTCTCTTTCCTCCACGGCCGATTTGTTGACTCTTCTACGAGCATCGAAATCTTCGACCTATTCGCAACCGAATATTCGAATTACATTCGAATACATGCGATATGTACATTATTCAGTCCTAAGTATGCAGTTGAGAACACTTGACCTCTATGCGATAGCGATTAACTCTTTCGCTGGGACTACTTTTTCACCAAGAGTAAATGCGTTGATTACACTGAAATATGCAGTCAGAGAGCATTCCATTGTATGCACAAGAACAAGTGGAACTATCCCATCAGGAAAGAAACGAGTTGTAAAGAAACAATATAATCAGCAATGGCTTTGCCATTGTTCTGATGGGTTTTAAAGAATTTTTAGGGAAACTTCCTCATTTGGAACCAGTACGTGCACGACACAACATGCATTCAAACAACCACGCGATATGCGTTAGGTTTATGGACTTTGGTTAAGAAATTTTACATCTTCTGCAGGGGAGGAACGATCTATGAGAGGCAATCCGAGCGGGCCAGAGCGATTGCTATTGGAGGAAAAAAGAAATCCTGATCCATACTCTAATTTTCCATGCTTTCGTTCTCTTTCTATTACTGGGGTGCCGCTGAGTGCAATCGAGTAAGCGAATAAATAAATGAGTAAACAATGAAGACAAAACCGATTATACATACGCAGCTAACTAGGCATACATAAGTGGAAAACCCAGAAAATCATTCTGCACCTTTTCCACTTTTTTACCGACCCACAGGGAGATCACTTTGAAAGGAGAGGAGAGAAAGGGGGAGGGGACGATGGTCAGCAGCAGTGATGAAAAGAGAACCTAGAGTAGAAACGGATCCAAAGTAAAATCCAAAGCAAGCCGTAAACGTTTGAAAATGTAAAATGTAAACATTTTCCCTGTATATTATTATTTTTATACCCTCGATTTTTTTTTGATTTTCGCGAACAACCATCACTTTAAGAGATCCATTTACACGACTATTCCATGCATGAAACTAGATCTAGCCAGATTTCTTTATCCACTTTGAATATTTTGGTTATGTGAAAAAACCATAAAGAAGAGAATCGTAAAAACAAAATTGATAGATCTACATTCATCTCAAAGATGGATGGAACAGTTGCCCAGATGCTGCGTTGAGGAGAATTTCAAAACCGCTAGTTCAAAACAACCCCTCCAAAATACGCAATTACGCCACAAGACCTAAATTTCCAACTGGACTACAACAGCACATCCCGCACATCCCATTCATGCCGCCAACCTGCACGTAGTTAGTGGCTGCCGTTAGTCATATCCAGATTAAATCCCAAAATCTCCGAAATTCACTCTCTCACCCTAATAACTGCCTAATACCTGTACAGCAATGCGTACTAATCCACACACGATCCATGATTCATCCAGTTGCATTCTGTATACGAACGAAGTAAAAACGCATACAGAGCCCCATATAACTCATCGACACCAACAGTAAGTATAATTCCGCTTTTTCTGCCCCGAAATTTCAGAAAAAAATCGCCATCGCCCAAATTTCGCCTATGAGGATTATTTGATGCGCCCATCGCGAAAATCCCAGCCAATTTGCCTCATAGCCTAGTTTCTGAGGCAAAAGAGAAGATAACGCAACCGATTTCAACTAGTTGCATTTATACTTAATCTGACTGCTCAATGGTAAACAAACGAAAGGTGCATCACAAAATTCCAAGAGATAAAATGCTGGAACTAAGGTATTGTAGTCCTAGCTACGGATGACAGAGCACTAGGAAAACAATAATTAAATACAAGAGAGAAAAAACGAGGTGAATGATTTTCGTATGATAATTGAGACATGCAAGGATACAATCATCGGTGAGATGCTCACACATTACCCTACACCCATCTAAGAGTTAAATTGCCAAGAAGAAACATAAATCTCCAAAAACCACACGCAAACATATGAGTGGTCCCATGGAAAAAGAAGCATGAGCAAACAAGAACAAGAAAGTTTGCATAGCAAAGCACTGGCTTATAAGAAATTACTGCTGAGTATCACTGGAAAAAGCCAGGCATATCAATCAAGAAATGCCAAGTTAATAAATTCCGCTGCAGGCCGACCGCATAACATTCCTTACGTTAACAATATTTATAGCCCAGTCATCACAATGTCGGTCTAATGCTGACGTCATGACACAGTGGCCCGCTCCAAAGCAGAAGTCCACAAGCGCTTACAAAAAAAAACTGGATAGGGGTTATACTTGGTAGTACGGCCTTACAGTACCGCAAGGTATGTCTTATTAACGTAGTCAGAAACTAAATAAGCCCTGAAACAATGTTTGTGTGAATTTTTTAACAAGAATTTCGAGGAGAAGAAGGAAAATAGCAACAAGTAGTCGATCTCTGCCATTTCCAGAAACATTAGCAGGAATTTGAATGATCCTATAAGGATATAAGGTATTACTCGAAAAAAGTCAGACATGGGAGTGTAGAGATACCAATGATGTATATGCAAAGGCACAGTTTGAGTGAGATTACAAACAAGGAAACTTGAAAACTTACAAATTCATAGATCCGAAAAAGAAACGATCAAAAATGCCCTGCTAGTACTGTAGTCTTTAACCCACCGACGACCGCGCTTTTTTCACGCATTTCCACCTTTCTCAGGTTCTTGATCCTTCTCCACCTCCGAAATTTTTGTATCACATTGACTTAGAAATGTGAAATGATGAACCGCGTGATCGTTGATGGGTTAGAAGGGACCACATACTGTGCTCCATAAATATACACCCACCGTGCTTTTTTTGTGGATATGAGAGGTGCAGCCTCAATAGGAATACATGGACAGGGTCAGGCGTGATTATGATAAAAAGTCGACCTCCTACGACCCCTTCCCCGTTATGAGCCCCGTCTTACCCCTTTACCACCCTCTAAACCGACAAAAATATGACCCTGCAAAACCGCTCTCCCATGAGACCCTCCTCCCCCCCCCCGCCCTNCCACATACTGTGCTCCATAAATATACACCCACCGTGCTTTTTTTGTGGATATGAGAGGTGCAGCCTCAATAGGAATACATGGACAGGGTCAGGCGTGATTATGATAAAAAGTCGACCTCCTACGACCCCTTCCCCGTTATGAGCCCCGTCTTACCCCTTTACCACCCTCTAAACCGACAAAAATATGACCCTGCAAAACCGCTCTCCCATGAGACCCTCCTCCCCCCCCCGCCCTTCAGCCGGCAAAAATAAGTCTCCTCCTTTAGTAATTCATCGTTACACGCTTGATCCTGTATATGCCAGGGGCGTCAGACTCCGCATCGAAATTCGCTCGACAGAAATTTTCGTTTTTCTGGGGTTCTTCATGAGTTCCAGAATACGATTAATCCGACTACCACTAGTCTCCCTCACGAAGAATGTCGAACAGCGCGAGCACAAACTGACTGCTAAGCAGCGTTCAAGCCTTTCAAGCCTAAAAATCCATACTACAACTTTCGTAAGGATTTCGAAGCAAAAATAGGAGCAAGAACGAGAGGGAATATGAGAAAGAGCGAAAAAGGGCGCGGTCGCCAATGGGTTGAAATGTGACCAAAATTCACCTTACCTCTCCCACCTTGCTGTACCAGGTATGCATTACCTTTAGCAGGCACTGCTTACGCAAATTTTGCAGCCTTACGTTTGGTTTCTGATCACAACCGTATTATTCAATCATTTTTCCCTCTGATCTCTGAACATAATAATAAAACACAGCATATCGCTGTGAAAAGCATAACCATAGGCGGAAGATATGGGAGAATCACACAATACATATCAGTTTACGATTCTTTTGACCGTCGCACGGTTATCGACACTTAGCCGGTAGGGGGACTCACCGAATTCGAATTTCTTGTACTTACCTGCCTTTCGTGAAATTTCAAAATTAAATAAAGAATATTTCGTTCTTGGAATAGCAGAATATGGCAAAAATTCAAGTAGGAAAAATTCGAGCGGATGGATTTAATGGATTCAATTGGACTTCGTATGAACCCCGAAGGAGTATGGGCACAAGGCAAAAGAAAGAAAACAAGAACATAAGTCAACGTGGAGCAATATAATGAGAAGCTTCAGTTGGAGAAATTATTGTATGCTGACGCATATCAATGGGAAGAAATATGCGGAGTATCAATTCACAATTCATTCTCTATCGTAGCTCGCTTTCGCAGTTTCTGCAAATGCACCAAATAGCTCTGCTGACCAGACCTTACACGGGCTCTGATGGAGCTAAAGTTGAATCCCCAACCACAAGCACTAAATTCCTATGCATGCTAAGTCAGTGAAGTCAGCCAAAAAAATAGTGCTTCCACTCCAAAATGATAAGACAGAAAAGCTACTTGCATATGTCTTCAATGGTGGAAGAGATAAGTAGAAAGAAAAGCAAATACACTGACACCAAGACCGACGAGGACAAGAGGAGAAGATCCCAGGCAGCTGAGCTTAAGAGCTTGGTGCTCCATAAATTGTTGTACAATGAGACAAACAAAGCACAGAGCACTCAGACGACAATCAATATCTATTGAATAAACACACAAAGCAATAATGCCACCGACAAACGCTTCCTCTTAGCAACGCGACGCCGCTGGCATCTCAATTACTGTCATGTTCGACTCGTGACAGATATTTTAAACAATAAAAAACATTGTGAAACGACGAACCAGCAAAAAAACATCGATCAATATCGAGCAAAGAAATTGTTGGAGTAACATTCCGTCCAACACAAACATTATAGAGCACGTTAAAGTAAGACTTTATGCAAATAGAAACCGGAAATCAAAACAAATTTCAATCAAATATCACTATGAACAGCCAATTATCCATAACAACGTCAAGCTCTAATTAAGAACGAGAACAATAACGTTATGCGCGATGATTATGTACTAATTACAATTACAAGTAATGAATCTATCTAATTACGTCCATTGAAGTGAACAAAATGAGAGGATATCACCAGTTTAATACAACTTACTGGCAAGGAACTTCTGGGATTTCATTGACATACAAAGTATTTTATATAGAAAAAAATGGAGCGTTGGTTTACAAATATTCTATGAGATATGGAATAAAATTCTCTAAACACTTGACGGGCCTTGACCAAAAAAGGAAAAGACTGCGACGGACATGGAAGTCTATGGATGTAGTGCGATATACCCGAAAAGGGCGGTTCAGCATAAATCCCTGATTGGCCAGTAGGATAATTTGCCTTGCCATCGAGTCCTACCGCACCGCCCTCTCCAAGCATAGCGTTCCACAGTCACATGGTTCTCGCGACATAGTTGTCGAAATTTTGCTGAGCGGTGTGTATCATCGTGAGGGAAAGAGGGGCGTAACCAGATGGCTCTGATTGGCGCACTCGGGCCGTCCGTCACACCCATCTGTTTGAACTCGAACGGCGTCAATCCCATAGATGGTCTATTTGTGCTTAGCACCGTACGAGTCAAACAGGTGGGCGTGGCGGGCGGCCCGAGTGCGCCAATCCAGAGCCATCTGGTTACGCCCCTTCTTCCCTCACGATGATACACAACCGTTGCTGAGGGATATCCAATCAGAATCGCAAGTGGATAAAATTTTCTGAGTCCAAAATAGTAAGGGAAGGCTCTGAACGCTAAAGAGCTATGCTTTATATGGCACACCCCCTCCCCTTTTTTGCACTGTCACTGAGTTCTTTTCTCCCCAGAAATTCCATAATTTCCATCTCCAGAAAAAAAAACTGAGTAGTAAGGTCAATGCCACATCATAAAACTCCACCGGGATATACTTCAATGGGTTCAATGCTTCAATAGTGCAAACAAAACCGCAGTACAAGGTCTGCTTCACAAAGAAGGTATGTAGAGAGACACCAGAGAGAAAAAGCGCGTGAGAAAGTGTGCAGCAATTGATGAGGGTCATGAAAAAGTTAGGAAGGGTGTGCAAGTAGTCATCTACCGCAGCGTTCAAAACAGACTATATCAACGAAAATATAATTGAAAATTATTTGAACGTCCCACTTTACTATTGTTGTATCCCTGCAAAAAAAAAAACTCAACTGCTAGGAATATCATACGACTAGCAAATGGTTCTTCAAAACGCCATATTTCTGCGGAACGCCAAATTCCCGCACATGTCCATGTTTTTCCTCCGCAAACGTTTAGACTTCAGTTTAACTGCCCTTTCCTCTCCTCAGAATTTGTTTAAAAAATGTCGAGCAAACTAGTTGTGCTTGTAAAGTCCGCAGAAAAACATGTGCCTTTGCAAAACACTTCACAGGTGGGAAAGTCATTAGGATCCTCAACATTATCCTCAACATTGAGGACGACTTAGGAATTTCAAGGAACTACATATTCATGAATCTCACAAACCATCACAGAAACACAAATCCGTATTACAGAAACTAGAGCGAATTGTTCAAGAAGGACGTCTAGCAAAAAGAAGAAGAAAAGAAAAGGAAATCAAAACTATTAAGGACAATAAATATGCATCCAAAAAACATTTCCAAGAAGAATGCATGAATGGTCGTCACCACTATTATGGAAAGGTGCAATTTTGCGTGGAACTATTACTCATCCCTCAACAGTTCTTTAATGTAGGTAACGTGTAACAAAAAGCTAAAATTGAAGAACAACAGCAATTTTACTTCGCAAGCTAAAGTTGGAATCCTCGAAAAATCGCAGCAACGACCACAAAACCGTATCTAGAGACTTCAACAGATATATCATGTGAGCACAAAAAGGAACGAAACTCATATGGGAAATAAGAATGACTTGAAATCTCAACGTCAGAAAAAAGTTCAGGAGATAAAAACGAAAAAAGTCGAAAAAAAAAAACAAAACCTCACGTTCTTACAACAAAGTCCGACGAGACCACTAATAAGTAGAACTCTTCTTTGGTTCTAATGGACAAGTTGTACTCAAAGCACTCAAGAGCACAGCATTTTCCTGACCGAAAACCGCCAGAAAATCAGCAACATGATCGGAAAAATCGAATCACAGTCTCTCTGAAACGATGAAAAGAAATTACGTAGGGAGACAATGGACAAATACGTCTCTGTATTACTCTCCCAGGCATTTTAGTGATTTGTTTCCGTTCCGTTCCGTCACGCCCGGACGAGCGCAAAAACGGACAGCTGGTTAGTGAATCAGCTCGAATCAATCATGTCGGCCGCATTTCTACCAACGAAAAACCCCACGGTAATTAATTTCACCCCACACCGATCTGCACACGCAAAACAATGATCGTCGATGAAGACGTATGGTGGGACATCGTTCATACTTGCTGCGACGCATCAATGCACTGTTACGTTGCATGGGAAAAACAGCCGGGGCAATACAGCAGAATTTAAGGGGAGTTTTGGGATGGTCCTGAGAGGTCTATCGACAGTGGCACAAAAAATGCGCACCTTAGTTCGCATGTAGTACAAATACCTCACCTCAGACCAGTGAATGTGTACAAGTAAGCAGTGGTCATCAATACTATAACGGTACTACTCATCTCTTGTTGGCATTATACCTACTTTTACTATACCGAACTAGTAAGTACGTGAACATACAGGAGTGTGCGGAATTTCCTCTATATGTATTTCCTATCGAAGCCATTTTTAGCCTTCCACTTGCAACTCCACTTCCACAGATAACTGCTGACAACAATAAAGTAGCCATGCCTGGCCCCAAAATATGCCAAATCCACTAAACTCATCCAAAACGTCCCCCCTCACGCTGCTGGAATAACATTTCGAGCAGGAGCTAATTAGCCCCTCGCAAAGAAATTAAGCCGCTTTGTCGTTATCATGGAAGGTAGCATTTAGTACCGATGCAGTCTTAAACGTGTAATTATAAGTGACAAGTGTCCACTGTCACTAATAACAACACTATTGAGACAGAATTTCTCTTCTGAGAAAACTGGTATTTATACTTTTTATTTGAGGTGCGTCTCTGATTCTTACACGTTCAAGTGAGGGGCAATCGCCGATTATACCTTTTTCTGTAATGTGTTTGAGTGAAATTTCCTGAAGTAGAGTTTTCGTACACCCTGAGCTGAGTTGTAGCCGGAATTCTTGTCAAAAGCTTGAAACTGATATCGTGACTACGAGGGTGTGACTACATTTACGATACGACCTGTGTAGTTGCACTGGTGGGCAATTGCTCACCCCAAGGGAAAGCAAGTCAGCAGGTCTAAAAATTTGCATAAAGAAAGATTGACGGTGACTAGAAGGATTAGACGAGCAATTCGACTGCGAACTGTTCACCGATTTGTACGACTAACAGAAATTCAGCTGGATGAAGATTTCGGAGATTTCTACTCTTTTTTAAATTATTTCTACTCTCTCGGGAATAATCAAATAAAATTTTCGTAGAACGGCTTGCTTTTGGCATTGACTACAACCGGCGCGGAGACTACGATAATGGCAGAAGCAGAAAAATGTTGTTGAGGAGAAATCTGATTCATTTAAACCATCATTAACATTTCTCTCATAGGTAGACATAATAACTTTATGAAAAATCTGAAAGAACTAACAAAATTGCAGTTTTAATTTTTTGATCCAATTTCACTCTGTGTCTTGGTTATCAACAGAAAGAGAACCCCCGTAGAAGTTCAGCACGTTCTCAAATTAGGCTCACAAGGGAAGGATACTTGGTGGCCGTGGCCATTCGTGATGGGATGTGTACTACCATATGCAGTTTTTGACGCTGATCTCGAATCCATAGCCCAAATTTCCTGCGGGCTTCTATGTAGCGAGTTACACCCATTTCTTTCCGCTCAAATGTAATGCAATTTGCTCTTGTTTTGGCCCCAGGCTATGCTTGGTTCGTTTATTTTTCGAATATTATAATAATATTTCGCTCAGATGTAATATTCCGTACTCTTCTAGGGGTCAGGCTAAGCTAGGTAGCTGCATTATCGTCCTAAAAATATTAAGGTCTCCAAGAGTAAACAAGAGCCTTGATAGTGTGCTGCAGATACAGCCGCCTTACCTCAATTTAAGCTCGTATATGGGAACAGTACTTAAAATCAGTGACAGACTCCCTCATGGCCTTGCATGGGAGCTTAAATTGGGGTAAGGCAGCTGTATCGGCAATTCACTAGCAAGAACCATGTTTCCTCCGAAACTATTCAACATTTTGAAGACATTGAATCAGCTACCAAGCATAGCCTGGGGCCAAAACAAGAGCAAATTGCATTACATGTGCGCGGAAAGAAATGGGTGTAACTCACTGCACAGAACCCCGCAGGAAATTTGGGGTACGGATTCGAGATCAGCGTCAAAAACTGCATATGACAGTACACATCTCATCACGAATGGCCACGGCCACCAAGTATCCTTCCCTTGTCAGATTGGTCACCCTAGGGCTAGCATACGTAAAAATCCCTGTTGTTTAAAACGTGAGGGAACCAAATACAGGCTGCGCAAAAGCCTTTGGACAAGCATAATAGATCTTCAAAAATGACGAAGAAAAAACTGGAAATTGGTAGTTGTTATGTATTAGCAATTCAGCTGTAAACACGGAAATTTTGATCCCAAATTCTCTTCCACAAGCAGCGACACAGGATTTCAAGACGTGAGCCCATGCGCGCACACTGCTGAAGTAGAATTCATCTTGGGCCCCCTCCAAAGTTTCGAGAGAAAAAGCAAGCTCCCGTACAGAAGGCCTTAGCCCATAGAAGTTAGAAAGCATGACGAAATCTTCCAGAGTAGATAAAGGACGTCGATGGGCGATTCGATAGGCAATTGTTTGTCTCAAGTCGATGAGCAATTTTTTGTCCCCATCTTTTCAGTGGAAAAGAATACAGTTCTTAGGGGGCAATTTTGTCACTGTATAAATACCAAATTAGTATTTACATATTGACAGCGAGTAAACCAACAAGCCTCTAGCAGAAAACGGAACTAAAATCGCACTTGAACAAGCGAAAGTAGCTGTTACAGCGAGTTTTGTGCAGTAGAATTCTCTTAGTGGCCTGAGCATTTGGAACACATCTATTGAGACTATATTTATTCATTTATTTATTGTATGCACTCGAGGTGCGCCACAAAACGAAACAAATGAAACAGGTTAGAACAACGAAGCATAAAACTGGAAGTTCTATCTCCAAAAAAGACAAGTATTTTCTCGAAAAAAAAAAGAAAAAAATTCAAAGCACTCTGATCTCGACATGTTTCGGTTCTTACTTCAATGAACCAACGAAAAAAGGAGAAAGGGTGATTGAAAAAACAAGTCTCAGCTAAACGAAACGTGCTTGTCATCAAAAAAGATAACGTCTTGAAATTTATCCTAATAAAACGGCTATTCCGTCAATCGAAAGTACCAGCAATCTCTAATGACTGCTCTTAACTGCCTGAATTTCAAAGACACATTCACTACAGAAAACACATAATACCACTTAAACTAGCCGACTTTGTGACAACTCAAAATTATCGCCCATTAATTTTTTGACGAGGATCGCTGCATGTGGTTCTTATCTCTCATGTGAAACAAAAAGTAAGGACAATTAGCAATTCTGCAAATATTTGAAGTTGTTCGATAATGTACACACTTTTTCCGAACACAGCCACAATGTAAACAAATGATACGTTAATTTCATCAAATTAGCGGCACAGTTCGACACAATGCGACGATTGATTGCTTGAGATGCCTAATTGAATAAACTTTCAAACACTGACGCACAAGACGATTACGAGTTTTGATTGGTGAACAACGGCTTGATTAATTCAATTGGATTACCATTGTGTCTAGATTGGATAAAAACGTTGAGAACGAATAAGAAAGCAAATTCGCAGCAAAAATCTCAACTCGTTCATTGGCGCAGAAAACACGGGGACGTTGTCTCGAGTCCAAAACATGCGCAATCATTAACACATGCAATCAGCTGTCAGTTACAGCTGAGGCCTGCACAACTTCACGGAGTCTCTACTGGGCTGTGTGCCAGAGTTATGATTTTAATCGTGCAAGCACTAAATTAGCCAGAAACTTGGTGTTGTATCTACGATTTCTAGAACTGTTGACGACATGAAAGATTCGCTGAAAAATCCTGCTAACGTCAACATAAGAGGACACAGAATGTGTAGTGAGAAACGATCTTTTCGTAGTTTTTCTTATTTTTTTGAATTTTTCTCTCAATTAGCACCCACTCGACAAGACGCAGTGCGCTGCAGGACGTGCGGGAAATTAGAGTAGTTGATTGAAAGCTAGAGTTGATGGTTGACTCTGGTACGGAGGCAGTGATAACCGTATGGACGCGGAGGGAGGGGTGATCGCTGCGCTAGGGCGCCACCCAAAATTAAGAGACCAGGATTTTTCCTGCAACACCCTGCTTCCTGTTCAAAATCCTGCTCAAACAAACAGGGAGTGAGGAGGAGTTTTCTTCTTGTTCTTTTAACTGCGCCCTCACTACCACTCCCGGCTAAAATTTACTTCCATGCGAAATGTGCTTTTGAAAATGGAGGCACCAACTTGCAAGGGGAACAACTCCGAATTTTCCCGTATTTTTGGCCACGAAAGGGATAAAACCAAAACCTGCTGTGAATACTGACCTGGCGTACGGAATATATGAGAGCGAATACCATGCCATGGCAACATATTGCCCTCCAATAGAAACAAGCGCCAATGGAGCGTTCTCCAGCACCAGACCTATAAACAAGATGTGCGCTTATTCATGGAGCTCATTGTGAGCACTTAGTATTCCTTTTCTCGAAGTCAAGCGAGGAAAATTATGGAAATAGAAGGCGGGACACAAACAAGAAATCCTGCCTTACTTCAGCCATTGGAAGAATATTTTAGCGGAGAGATGTTAACAAGAAGATAAAATTAAGGAGTAATATTTGAAAGTGAACACATGATTTAAGCTACCTACTCCATGAATGTAGATGCACAATCAGCCTTTTACCCAACCCGGAATGGTGCTTTTCACCATGTTAGACATGAACCAACTTACCCTATCCAACTAGGGATCACGAACACGTCCAATATGCAGAATTAATTAAACTGGAAGCAACTACCTAATCTTCAAAACAGTGATGAACTTCTAGGTCTTGTGGACACATATAAAAACCCACAAGACCTCACAGAATTCCCCTCTAAGAAATCCAAAACAGTGCAGTAAACACGAGGAAAGGATACTGGCGCAAAAGTCGCCGTGCTAGGTCGACAGCAAATAAATAATGGGATAAATAAGATATCAATGATAAGGAAGCAATGCAAGGAACCAAAGTCAGGCAATAAACGCTATCAGCCATAAAAGTGGTCACATTTACGGCCACCTCATAAAATTTTGAAGGAAAAAGGAGCTTTAAAGAAGAACAAAGATACTGCATGAGATACGGTTACTTTAAGGCAGAAATGATGAACTACCATATTGCTGTAATATCGCTGGAAAAATCGAAAAAAAAAAACGAGAAACAAATTAATCAACTTTGACAAGACAACGTACTACAAATCAAAACGCGCATTTTGTTTCAAATGAACAAGCTGCATGTTGAGATAATTATCGAATAAAAATGGACTCCCAGTTCCTGCATGATATGTGGTATGAATGAATTAGTCAGAAGTGAAATGAGGGACATGAGAGAAACGCAACCGATGGGAGCACAGCAAATCTTCATATAAAGAAGGGAAAGTTTCTATGTACCAAGTAAATAGAAATTTCGGAGTAGATGTACACCCTAGAGAGGCCAACGATGGCTAGATTCTCTCCCACACTATTGATTTGGTTACTTTTCATGTAGATTTCTCGAGTGATAGGATGTCAGTAGTATAAAAAGAAAAGTCAAGAATAAGTTGCCAATCTACTTTTCTTCCGAAAGCTAATATTCCTCACGTAAGAAAAGGGCAGCGTATGGCCATCAATTCCTACTCTAGATGGAGTATCTAGTATGAACTCAAGAGGATATGCCATCAAAAATAAAAAAAAAACAGTCACCTGCGACGAGTGCCAGTGCAATGAAGCCCACATAGAACAATGAGGCCAACCACCGGCTTTTGTCGAACATTTTCTTGCACTGTCCTACTGGACCCATTAGAAAACATGTACTAGCCAATGACAATATCGCTCCAATCGACGACATAATACAGAAGCCGTTCAACTTCGTCAGCAGCAGTAGATAACCGGCCTAGAAGCACGATAACATCGTTTCGCCACAAATCTAAATACCTTTATCAGCTGTGATTCCTTTTATGGTACGGATTATACAACCTGATAAGTTCTGTGTGTTGTCTTCATGAACACTAAGAATTTCAGTCAATAGGGATAGGGCAGGCTTCAGAAAACAAATATTTCTACTTTGGCACACAGTTATGTTTTTATCAGAGCGTCTTTGTAACTCGCCTCAGTTACTACTACAACAGATATTCACAATTCCGCTCTAAAAACATTGTCACTTCGACCACAATGTTATCTCGTCAATTCCAGTCATACTTGTAAATTACTTTACCTCTTCTACTTTATTTTTTATCTAAGGACATCGTCAGAAAACTGATTGCGATAAATAAAAAAATTTTGAAGAAGGCGTTACCACACCGAAAGCTAGCCCACTAAAGGCTCTAATCGTGAAGTCTTAACTGTAAAAACACAGTGAAAATTTTTTTAATTGATATGGTGCTCCAAAATATAGAAGCCTTCAAGAATATACCCACTCATATATGCCGCGCCAAAACCGAACTAGAATGTGGACATTGCCACCAGCAGAACGTCTGGATGAGCAGTCAGAGTTCCAACTTGCAAACAGTGGCATGGGCAAGCGGGACCTATCCCAGCCGGGGTCACTATAGAATGTAGATTACCTGCCAAGTACAGATCGGTCACAATCAGCGTGCGGTGTGCGGGAACGTTTGGAAATTTCAGTCACAGATTAGAACTGTAGACCACATTGAGGTCTCTAAAAGCGATAATCGTGCGAATACCCAGGCCTACAGTTTACCAGCTTACAACTCGGTTGGCAAAAGAATAGAAACCAACATTAAAAAGGTAAGCGTTTTGATAAAAATGTTCGCACTGCTCAAACACTAATAGGGTGAGTCATAAGTTTCAGGAATTTGCCATCTGCTTTTCTTGATACTACGTAGCCCAGGTATCCAGTAAAATTAGAAATCGCATTAATCAGTGAAGTTCATGCGACAACAGAACATGCTTTGCACTTAACAAGAATACTCTCATAAGTCGAAAAGGTAGCAAAATTCCGTCCCTGACAACATTATTTATTTCTCCTGTTTCTTTTGAGTCACTGGTTATAACCCATTCATCATGTAACATTACGAATTAGAGGTATTTCCGATCACATGAAGGTTGAGTGACAGCTTTCAGTTCTGAGCCCAACTTTGCTTCCGCCTTCATCACGAAATACGAAAAGCAAGTGTCCCCAGGGAGAAATTTCTTGCATTTTAGAATGGTACGTCATGGGTAAAACTTCTGCCTTCTCGTGCGTGCCGCGTTTACGATTTTCCTTCCAAATAGCAGGTAATGGGAAATATCTAGGACTGCCGAAGAACAAACGAGAGTGGACCAAAAATGAGCTGATTCGCGAGTAAGCAGCCCAACTGTGTTGTAGAGTTGAGCTCAACACAATTGAGACGGCGGAAGCCTGGGCTTTCTGCCGTGATGTCTTGAATCACAGTGGTTCATTCGTCCAGAAATCGCAAGCCGTTGCTCTTTAAAAATGTAAGAATGTATTAAAAATTTCTAAAATTTTTGACTCAGCCTGATATTCCATTGGATGATTTTCTCCTTCAAACCGTCAAGAACGAGTTACAAGAGACGCGCATTATAAGAAAAAGTTATTTGTTTCAGTAAACAAAGATGTCAGGAGGAAGTGCTTGCCAAAAGAGTATCCTACAGATTACCCCTGTATAAAATAAATCAAAATTAACCAGCGATATAGGAGATAACGATAGTTACAAACATGTATATTGATCGGCACACCAAACCGATTCTCACCGCTGCAATGACCCGCGAAATCGGAGGATAGCCTAGTATGCATAGCCGATTCAAAAAGTTGTAGTTTATGGCGAAAAGGTCTTTGATAAGTCACGCATAAGCACGGCCCTTTTCAATCAAGAACTGATAGTGCACCGCTTAACCTGAATCCTTCGAACACTGTGACTGCAAATCACAAGTCAGAACCTGCCGAGTTAACTGAAATTGAACCTAATTTCAAACGGCTCCTAAATTGCCCGGATTACTAGTTTTTCTCTTCAGAACTCGGTCCTCCTAACCAATAAATGAAAATGCGATTAAATGTGAAAAAGCTGATATTCTCGTGTAGAAGCTTGGTAAACCCTAGCACATCAAGATGATGAGTGCTACCTGTAACTCGCAGACGTTGAAAATTTCCAAAGAATACAGGAAAAAAGGTTAGGAAAACTCTAATTACACCCCAAATTTTGATTCACAAAAATATAAAGGCTAAAGAATCTAACGAGAGCAAAAAGTGAGTAGGATGTTATATTTTGTCAATCCACTTTCCACTTATTGATGGCAAATGTACCTTTTAGTACGAAGGTAGCGACAAGGTCAATTGCTGGAGAGCGAGGTGCTGCGCATTTGTTAGGAATGCAGAAAATGTGAAGTGTTTTTCTCATATTCGAAAGTTGACCTCACAGTTAACCAGATGGCACTAATGATAATGAATGGAACTGTGGAGACTGAATTGCCCTTGTTCTCTAAAATGACCTGTTTCCAGAAAAATGTCGTATCCAAAGCTTCATAAAAATGGAAACCATCCAATAAGAAAGAAAAAAGGCCCATTGCCTCCACTTAATGTCAATCATCTGTTGGTAATGGAGTGGCACTTTTGACCAATCTCTAAATAAAGACTCTAGACGACATCAGTGGCACTGTTTTATGCAGTATGCTGCACGAAATGCATTTGAATGGGCCGATTAAATAGAAAATCGAGGAATTTTTGGAACATCCTTGCCAGAGTGAGCCATTTCACAAGTTACAAAACAAGAAAATGAAGGCCAGACTCACACAAAATGAGCTGATTATCGAGAGAAGAAAGCATCCTATAAAGCATTGAATCCTAGTTTCCCATGTAAGCGACGACGATGACGATGACGGAGCGGGTGCCTAGAATAATTTGTGGGAATTTTTCATCGAAGAAATCAATATCTCTTAAGAATACATAAACGAGAGGATAATGGAGTGGCGTCTGAAAAAAAAACATGTCAGACTACGAACAGGACGCAGTTTCTGTTTCCATTGACGACCAGACGGTTTTTCGACTCAGCAAATTCAATTACTGGTTTCACTCAGATCCCCATGATTCCGAGTTCAAGATTTTTTTTCTGTGGCATCGGACACACGGACCTGATTTCGTTACCTTATTTGAGATGTCAAATGCATTAATAATGAGCTGCCAGTAATAAACCCGCTCTTTTTTTAGTAAATGGAAAATGAATGAGTAAATAATTGAGTGAATAAATAGATGAACAATTTTGTTTGATACAAAAAGCACTGCGAAATTTCTGTTAAGATCATGGCAACGAGTCCAATGTAAAAGTTGAACAAAAAATAATTTGGTGCCATAATGGGTAGATCAACATTTGACCAAGTTTTCTCTAGAAGACGTGTGTAATTCGTAAGATAGTTTTGCTGTGCTTGTACGTACAGTTCAAGAGTAGCTTCGCTTCATCTCTACCCATCAATTAGTAGAATGAGTGAGTGTTGAATCATTCCGCACCATTACTGTGTACTTCGCGAGAAACACACTCTTTTGCAAAAAAAAGTGAAGAAATTGACCCTTATGCTTTTAAAATCACCTAATATTAATAGTTTGGGCACTTACGACACCAGGTCTAACAAAGATGACCAAACTTAAAAGCGTTGCCTATACTCCTGCGATATACACTGGTTGAAATTTGAATGGAATCACTAAGAACCAAAGCACTCAGAAATATTGGTACCATAATGGTACAACATTTTAGCCTGAATTATTGTAGACAAGCCTTCGAACAACGAAATATTACCAGATCCTCTTGACTTCACTAAAACGCTAAAGAACTATTATAATTGCCTACATGCGTCCTCATCTACTTTTAAAGGTAGAGGCAGAAGCAAGCGTGTTACCCGCTTCTCCAAACAACCATCTTGCAGGAAAGTGGCACGACCTTACTACTTTTATACTGACCGCTACCAACTCGATTCGTCACCATTTTAAATCCCGGTCAAGCACATACATATCATACGCGCGATATGGAATCCATCGCTTATTTTTGCGATAATATGCTTATCTCTGAAGTGTGGGAGCATCAAACCAGAGGAAGTGTTCGCCTATACTACGTGCAGGAGGTAATTTTGCTCGAACGTACTGTTGTCTTCGGAATTAGTGTCAAGACATCCGAGTTTATCAAAGATGGTGAAACTGAACTGATGAGGCGAAAATCAGCTGTTCAAAAAAAAACAAAGGCCTGGAAATTGGTTGCTTATACATCATGTGAACTGCTATGTATGTTGGATTCACTTAATTTCGTTCCTAAGCGAACATACAAATGTCGACAGGCCGATATGGAAGGCGCAAATGGGAAGGAAGCAAACTCCTAAGACTAACACCAATATCACGATTCGCAGTGGCGATATTTCTGCGAGGGTTAATAAGTAGTTCTCTTCTGGCGATACATTGGCGAACTTCGTTTGATTAGGTAGCAGCACGCCCGCTCGGTAGTTAGCTACGAGGAACCCGCCGAACGGGTCGCCCCAGCACCTCCAAAAATCTTGCGATGCTTGTGATATCTTGCAAAAAAGTGTTAAGAGCATAACTCCGAAAAATCTGGTGATTGAAAGTAAGTAAGATGAAATCAACGTTCGGCTTCTACTCCTACCATTTTTATAAGCTTAATCAAAGTTTAGTGTTCATCAGCAACCCGACTTTGTAACTCCCTATCGACATATACTTTCGAACTCATTCAAGCCCCAACGAAGGAAGTATAGCAGGAACGGTGGGCAATACAGTTTCATAGATCTTAGGTGCTGCTTATCACGAAGAATTTGGGTCACGAAATGGTTCCCGTAGGAATTCTGAGTATAGGCAAACCTACAATTTTAGAAGATTGAAGGAAGAATCTTCGCCCAAGGAATAAAAAGTGAAAATCACACAGGTTTAACTCATTTCCTCATGATTACCCCAGCATTCCAGTTACTAGGAGGACAAGTATTTGCTTCTAGAGGTGGAACACAAAATAAACTGAAAGTAAAGTGAAACCCACCGTGATATTCTGCGTGCTGCTGTAGTGCTCATTGCCCGCTTCCGGAGACTGCTCGTCCACGTATGGATTCCGTGTGCTTCCAAACATCCAACGGGTGTTAGCTCAGCTGAAATCGTCAAATGAGGCCATACGTCTCCGTAAAAGTATAAAACAGCACAGTGCTGCACACTCAGCAGCCCTGTCAAAGAAACTCGATCGAAAACACTTGAAAACAGCACGGTGCACGCGTGACGCGCCAGCCACAGGTGGCTGGTGCAAGTCGCGTGCGCTGGCGCCGCTTTGGTATCTGGATCGGTCGCTTTTTTCTTTGTTTTGGTTCTGTTTCCTATTGATTAGGTTTGTAGCTGTTTGGTGTTCGCGATACTTTAGCTCAGTCGATATTTTAATAAAAATGTGGTTGTGAATTTGGCCAATAGCGGTAGGCCCTCTCTTTTTTTCCTTGTGAGACGTCCTGTGCTGTGTTAAACACCCCTGGTCCCCTTTTTTCTTTACATTTCAGTTGCTTAAGACAGCAGTTTTTCAGCTTTTGTAGACAATATAGGGAAGCAGTTATTGCTTCTCTACAAAGTTACTTTTTTGGCAGAATTTTCAGTTTTTTAAAGCTTTTTTCGGCTAAGCATTCTGATTAACTTTTCATCTTGTGTCCTCCCAAATGAGATGATTTTCAAAATTTTCTCGCTTCTCACCTTTTTCTCGTTAATTTGCAATAATTTGATGCGGCAGTTTCCCGCACTTCTGTAACTAATTTGCAATATCATAAGGTCAATTAGAATCAGATTAATGGAAAGTGACAAGAGCGATTATGGACTTGCATCTGATAATGACGCAATATTAAATTACAAATCAGTTGAGGGATGCACTACAATTCATTTTCATTCACCCCTTCAGTAGTAAAGCCTTTGTCAAAACACGACTTGTTACAGCCAGGCAAATTACGGCGGATAGGATTCGAGAAATGGCCTTCGAATAATCTGATAAACTATTTTTTTTTTGTTTCTGCGTCTCCGATTTAATTCCTGAGACTTCACCTGGCAATATTATTTGGTGTAGTCCATTTCAAGAACGACGATAGTTGTGTATTTGTGCCTAAGATCTGTATTTCTCGCCTGCCTCTCCGAATATCTCACTTTCTATCTCTTTCTCTACCATCTGCACTACTGTTTCCCGGTGAAACACACTATAGTTGTGTACCTCAAAAGCAAGTTTTCCTAGATGCGTGCGTTCGACACGCGTGCGTCTTTGATAAATAGACCTATCCAGTCGCAGACCTGATAGCCCCAGAGGTAAGTGAGACGCACGCATTTGTGCCCTCTCGGCGGCATTTATCGTTCAGGGTGTACGTGCTGCGTTGACCGATCTCCATGGGAAGTCCCATGCAGATAGATGTGTGTGTCTGACGCGCGATTGATCTCAGTATTCCTATTTAAAACTGAAGGAACGATACTTAAGATGAACGTGTCAGCATCAAACTAATTTACCCATCGTTTGCGCAACTACCAACGCGTTCACCCTGGGTAATCTCAGTGATGCATCCACGACTGTACCCTAGAGTGATGGGATGGTTGACAAGCTGAAAACTGTTATGGCATCCCTTTTGTACCGTAACCCAGTCTCCTTAACATAAAGGCAGAAATTTTCTGGAAAATAGGAAGAAAATGTGGGTGGTTTTATAATGAAAATTACTATGATCTACGAAGTGGTCTTGGTACTATTGTTCAGCATATCCAGCGATCCCCTTGCGCTAAATCATGGGAATTTTTGAGGCGCCATGTCCACAGTATACCTACCGTAACTGTATGTACAGTCCTTCTCAAAAAGATAGACGGATTGCGCGTTTGCACCATCGCGGCGGGGCCTGAACGAGGGATGCGGAGAGAGCATGCTCTAGGTGAGAGGGTCGAGCAGGTCCCGCCGCGATTCTGCAGCCGCGACGCTAAGAAACCGCACGCGCAATCCTTCTATCTTCTTGAGATGGACTATACCTACCGTAACTGTTTCTAGTGGGATGTTTTGCAAAATGAGTGTGATATTCGTGATCAACACCTTCGACTACATTTGCTTGCAGGTCTTCAGATATAATCGTTCCCTAAACTTTGAGCCCACGAGGTGGGGTGGCATACAGTGAGCGTCGATGGCTGTGGCCTTTCCGCGGCCTCGAAAAGCACATGGGGCGACCGCGCCGCCTTAGCAAGAATCTTCTCCGGAACAGCAAGCCATGGAGTTCTCTTGATAGTTATTTAGTTTTCTTATTAACTAAAATCAAATGTGATGAACAGCTATCAAGAGAACCCAGATTGGCTACTGCGGCGACGATACCATCACCAGCGGCGCGGTTGCGTCGCGTGCTTTTAAGGTCGCGGAAAGGCTACCGTCATCGACGCTCACTGTACGTACTGCACATACACAAAAATAAAACATTCTTTGAAATTTTCGGCCAAATTAAAATAAAACTTACCAGAACGCATTATCCAAGCAGTCCAGTTTTTAACGTTGTAAACCTATGGTGGAAGATATGTGACCGGGGCACACGAACCCACTACTATTAATTGGCTCTGAGCTGGTTGGAGCTACCAGTACAATATCTGAAGCTTAGATAACTACCAATGGGTAGAATCAGTGTGTATACAAGCCTTTTTTAGCAGATCAAACGTGTTGCATTGGCCAGTTGTGTTAGGATCGCTTGCTGTAGCTGTTGTTCATATTGCTCACTGTTGTACAGGAGATGATATCTCCTTTTTTTTCTTTCCTGCAAAGTCTTTTTTGAAGTGAAAACGGTTTGTCCTGAACAAGTTCCTCACTTTGTTCAAGTAACGTTCCAGAAGTGAACAGCAGTCGATATCGTGACATATAGCCTTCTTTTCCGCTTTTTACAGCATATGGGCGTTGCTCTTATCTTCATCGCATTTTGTTGATGATTAATGTCAATCAATGGCAATGCAGCGAGTAATCCTGCCTGCTCCCCATCTAGCTGCACTACTACTATGCATTCCAGAACTCAGGGTTTCTGTAAGACCACTCCAAGACCATGCCACCGAAGCAACAGCCCAGCAAGAAGGCCGAACAGAAGCGGCGGGAGAAGGTCATCGAGGACAAGACGTTTGGTATGAAGAACAAGAAAGGAGCACAGAATCAGAAATATGTACAACAGATTCAGAATCAGGTATGTTCACTTGAGCCATATCAACAAGCTGTCTTATATTTTATCTATTTGTACTTTTTGAGTTGCGCAATAGTAACGCTCGTGCGGAACAAGCCAAGGCTGCGGAGGCGAAGAAGAAAAAGGAGATGGATGAGCTACGAGACCTGAATAAGCTTTTGCGACCAGTGGAGCAGAAGGTGCAACGAGGTAAAGTCCTTGATCTGTTTGTATGAAAATTTGATTCTATATTCATTCTGTTCAATAGGAGGTCTATTCTGTTTTTTTTTCAACTCCACACATCTACGTGCAGGATTTGTCATATTTCCACGCTGTTGAAATTAGTGCATGTGTTGTGAACGCGTTCGTAATTTTGCCAGGGTGGAGAGAGTTGGGTCTGTACATCACATTCACAGAGTCGGTCAATCATCTTTGCATCACAGAATACCGCTCGCCTGCTCCATCGTGCCGCACCACCTATACCTGTACATCCATAGGCGAGGCACAGCAGGCACGTGGTATTCTGTGATGCAAAGGTGATTGAACGCCACTCGAGATCTTTAAACACCCTGATTAAGTTCAGTCTATTAATAGCTTGTAAAAGAAGCCGGCCGGGTACTATCCGAATTTGCGTCGCTGTCGCTGAAACCCTGTCAAAGAGGAGGTGATATTCTAGCCGGGGCGCTGTTATCGTGTAAAACGGGCATGATAATCGTGATCAGCTTATGAAGCAATTTCCCGCATAGTTTCAGGAGAATCTGTGAGGCACCATATTTGTCGTAGCCTTACCGCTACCCTGTAGAAATTGGGCATGCGGTTCAAAATGGTTTTTATCAAATAGCAAATAAATGACTTTGTCGTACGGGTTAGACGTATTGGTCAATATATGACCTTGCAAATGTTGTTCCAAAATTGATAGCTTTACCTGAAACACATGGGTTGGGATTCATGAAATGTTAACCTGACGAACCTACAGTTTTTAGCGTGATTGGTTATCCTATAGGCTATGTGGAGTTAAGGAGGCGTAAAACGTGAAAGTTGGTTTGCTAGCCTGGTTTTGCTCAATTATGCGTTCGCGAACCCTAGCCCTGTTCGCTTCCTGCACGCAGTCCAGTAAGCCAGGCATGAGCAAGGCCAAAGTGCGCTGCATCTGTATCATTGACCGTTCGTCATTTCCCCGTGGGAATTAGTGCACTACTGAGAAAAGGTATCTGCGACGGTATATGAAAAAGTAGCCTCACCCAAACTCTGCCATTGAGTTTTTTTTTGAACTTTTTTCAAGAAAGATCCAACATAACAAGCTGGGAATATCAAATTGTGCAAACTGTGGGCTTTACATCTAGGAATTCGAAGGAATCTTTACATCTAGCAGTTTGTCCCAAGTCAGGAAATGAGAGCGATTGATTAATGGATTTTGATTAATGGATTGATTGTGGATTAATGGTTTTCGATTCAGTTACTCAATTCCGAGAATATTTTTTCAAGAAGTAGATTGTTGCACAAGTCTGGCCGATATAGCAGATCAGATTTTCTCTGACCACCTCAGGTGATCCGCAGTGAAGAGTTCGCTGCTGTTTTCCTATGCTCCGCGCCATAAACTTCACAAAATTCTTTGAGTTCGATCGGTCATCATCAATTTTTCTTTAAAAATAGGGAATGCTGAACAGTTCACACATCACTGAACGTGCAACCGATCGGAACGGTTGATAACACATCTGTTGAGATGGAAAGAAGGAAAAACTGCGCGTTTCCAATTTGTTAACCTAATACTTGGGAGCTAGAAATTAAAAGAAAAGACCAAGCCTTCGAATTTAGAGACTAAAAACTTAGAAACTTGAAAAAATGCGTGACAATTCATATAATTTGTGAACACAAGGTGCTCTTATTCCTTCAAGAAATTTTGTATTTGCATAGTACAGACATCTGCAGAGGTTATACGAACTATCGTTTAATCACCAAAATCATGTTAATAATCTTTTCCATCCCATTTCTTTCTTTTTTTTTTGAAACGTTTTTTTTTCAACAGATGTCGATCCAAAGTCTGTGGTCTGTGCATTCTTCAAAAGCGGAATGTGCCATAAAGGAGCCAAATGTAAATTCAGTCACGATCTAGCTGTTGAACAAAAGACGCAGAAGAAAAATCTCTATGTGGATAGCAGAGACTTGAAGAAGGAAGAGGAAGGTGGGTTCTTCTTCTTCTTTGAACCCCACCAGGTTCATACCTGCGCCGAAAGAACTAATCTTGTCAACGCTTTCATCCTGTTATTTCTCTTCTTTATTTAGTTGTTTTTTAGATAACATGGAGAACTGGGACGAGAATAAGTTGAACGAAGTAGTCAATAAGAAGCATGGTGAAGCAAATAAGAAGCTGAACCAAACGACAATTGTTAGTTTTCTTTCCACGATTATTTCATATCTCTTTGTATGTTTTCGTCTTTCAGCATTTGTTTTTTTTTTTTTTGCGTTTCAGGTTTGCAAATACTTCATCCAAGCTGTTGAAGAGAGCAAGTATGGGTGGTTCTGGGAATGCCCGAATGGTGGCGACAAGTGTATTTATAGGCATTGTTTGCCTGAAGGGTAAGGACTTCTTCGTGGCTTATCTCCTCAACAAATCTGTTGACACTTAATTAGCTTTGAGAGAGCTGGAGTATTCGATAATTCCAGATATGTGTTGAAAAAAGACAAAAAGAAGATGGAAGAGCAAGATAAGGAGAATCAGATTAGCTTAGAGGAGTTGATCGAGAAGGAGGTAAGGATTCCTAAACTCTTCTACGGTGTGGTTTTGCTTGAACCTCAAATTGTTTGCACAGTGCACGAATTTCCACTTCTTAATGTCATCCTCTTTGACTGCATTTCCTATCTGTCTGCTCACACTAAGCAATAATTCCAATGTTTTGCCAGAACGAATCACATTTTCTCTTTCACCCACCTTCTTCCAATTTTCCGTATTTGATTATCTCCGCTTCCGCAGTATTGAGTCCCATTTGATTTTTCAATTGCTACACTGCTTGCACCACTGCCAGCAGTTCTCCCGTGTAAAGCCTGTCTGACTGGAAATCATATGAGCTTTAAAATAGTGTATTTCGTCATTATTCGTAGTCAAAGCTTGAACCATTCACTAGGCTCTAAGAATTTGGGTTTCGTTACTTCAGATTATTTCGCTACCCCTGCCATCGTTAGCAACCCATTGAATAATGACAAGGTTGATAATCATCACGTCGATAGGAAGACAGTCGTGTTGTATTTATTAATGCCAGCATCTAAAATTAGCATACTAGAGCTAATATCGTGTTAAACATCCTCAGTTTGTGTGCTGTTGATCAAGGAACAATCATTTTTCTCATTGACTTTTTTCCACCGACAGTTGCTTTTCGTAGTTCGCTGATTTTATTCCTCTCTTTTTAGCGAGCCGCTTTGCAAGGGAAAAATCTCACTAAAATCACTTTGCAATCGTTCGTTGCATGGAAGAAACGAAAATTGCGGGAAAAGAAGGAGAAGGAAGCTGAGGAGGAGAAGGCCAAGAAGGACAAGATCAAGGCTGGCAAGGCGGTATGTTGCTATCTTCGTAACATCTGCATTATCTCGTTGCTAGTCAGTGAATGCCAGAAAATCTACCAGATATACTGACCAAATCAGATTATGTAGTAGTAAAGCTACTAAAGAAAAATCTGTTATTGAAGATCTGCAAGATTTTTGTGTCTGAGGTAATAACAGAACTCGTCTACGGACACTTACCACCCACACGCATAGCCTCAGGCCATTTCGCGTTTTTGAACTTGGAAAGAAACAACCACACGTGACTCAAAAGCTGTCCCAACCCAATTCATTGCATCATTGATAATCTCAGATCTAAGTTGAACTGTACTTCTTGGAAAAAAAAAAACTTCTCTCTGCGCACGGTCTTACAGCGGCCTGACACCCGCGGGTGGTAAGTGTCCTATAATCGTCAGAATCATTTTAGGAGAAGAAGTTCTTTTTCTAAAGCAATTATAGGAGCATTTTATCTTATATTTCCAAAGTTGTCACCATTGTATTCAATTTCTTCCCCATGATATTTCATCTGTTTTCTGTGGGGCTGTCATCCTATGTTTATTTCTACCAGCGCTTTATCTTACATTTGTTCCCTTTGCAGTCAATCAACTCATGGTTTTTAGCTTGGTATGAGCGGTAGGGATCTGTTCACTTTCAACGCGGATGCTTGTGTTGACGATGAGGATGCTGAAGACGTTGAATTTGAAAAGGAAGAAGTTGATGTAGGTTTTCGCTTGTATCCATTTCATTATCAATTCTTGGTGGGGTTTTATTTCATCTATCTGCGTTATTGTTTTCAGCTAATTTGAAGCTTTTTATGCAACTCTTTCAGCCAGACGAGAAGGTGTTCGAAATCGACAATGATTTCTTCAAGTTCGAAGGTATGGACGACGATTTGGACGATGAAACTGCGGCAGCAGGTGCTGCACCTACGACAGCCGATGGCCTTTCCCAAGGTATAGCTTTCGCCACTTTCAGTAGCCTTGGTAACATTATGGCGAACACATGGAAAGTTTGTTTAGGAGTTGCAGCAGTAGCAATTAACGAGGAGCTGTTCGACGTCGACGAAGAGTTAGAAGGTTTAACCTCGGATGAGGACGAGCCAACCGCCTCCGGAGCAGTCAGCTAATTTACTGTGATACTTCGCATATCGATTCTCTCTTAAGATAATCCAAAATCAGCTGATTTCCCGTGGCCTGGTTTTATCCATCACCACATCACCTCGTAATAACTGTTTTATTAAAGAAATTTCTATACTTGAACAGAAATACTGAATAAGTCTTATAAGTCTTCTATTACCCTGTGGTACTCGGTTGGCCCTGTTGTCTTCTTTCCATTTTACGGTAAACTTCTTAAACCTGGGTATTAGAGTGAGACACTTGTTAGTCACATGTTGTTTGATAGTCGTTATTTGTGAATTTTTGTTGAATCTGGGGTTGAAGTCGTGCTTGACTTGGTATTTGTATGACTCCCAATGACTATCGGTGAATGCGACGATGTTTTCAATGGCCACTAATCCTGCTCTTGATTGTTTGGGTGAGGCACTGGTGTCCAATGTTTATAACCGTGATAAATTTTCTATACAATGTCATATTTTAGATTGAAATGGAGTTGTTAGTCAGCAACTGTACTACTTTTCTTTTCTTTTACTTTATTGTGGAAAATTATTAACTCAGCGTGAATCTTTCTGTTTGTTTGTCCATCTTGTAGTACTTTTCTTTGCTTACTTGTCTTTTAAGTTACAATGTTAACGACTTCTTTTTAACACCTAATTATCCTCGCGCTTCATACCTTTTGATTCCGAAGGTTCGCCCGAGTCTAGCTCCTTGTGATCTACACCTTGTTCTAGAGAATCATGTTTGGATTTTATCTCTTCTTGCAGCCATGACATCCAGAAGCCTCACAGTAGCACTTAGAAATGCACCTCGACTGCTGCAGCACTCTCAGCGTACCGCTGCCCACTTTACGTACATGCCATCTGGGGTAAAACCAGAGATTGCCAGTGGTAAGAGTTTTTACCATGAGTTTTCATTGTTTTCGTAGAATATGCTTTTTCAATTTGAGCTTGGATGCATCTGTGAGGTTACCCGGGTGAAAGAGCTCAGACTCGTATTAACAATGAGTAAATTTGTGTGGTGTTAACACGTTTACCCTGGGTAATTTCAATTATGCATGCGGCCCTTGGACTGTAAAGTTTACTCTCCTCAATGGTCAGTTAGTTTTAACGTCTTGTTTTGGAACTGGTTCGGGTAGCAAAATTGCTTTATGTTTATAGGTTGTCGTAAAGCCCTTTCAGACTGATTAGTTCCCAAATTCGAGCTATTCCAACGTCATTTCAGCTGGTGGCCCCGCGGAGAAGATGAACCTTTGCCAAGCCGTAAACAGCGCGCTGCACATAGCATTGGCAGCGGATGACAGTGCCCTAGTATTTGGGGAAGACGTGGCATTTGGGGGTGTGTTCAGATGCTCTGTGGGACTTAAGGATAAGTTTGGTCAGTTACAAGTAAGAAATATGATCAAAATTGTTGTACTTTACAGATTCTGTGTATTTAAGGTGAAGAAAGGGTATTCAACACTCCTCTCTGTGAGCAGGGTATCGTTGGTTTTGCGATTGGAGCCGCTGTAGGTGGAAGCACGGCAATTGCTGAAGTTCAGTTCAGCGATTACATCTTCCCGGCATATGATCAGGTAGACATTGGCCTATTTTTCACTGTTTGAAGGGTTTTCACTTATCCTGAAAATATTCCTGTTTATAGCTTGTCAATGAAGCAGCTAAGTATCGGTATCGCAGTGGAGATATGTTCAACTGTGGTGCACTCACTGTTCGAGCAACCTACGGAGCCGTTGGCCACGGTGGCCTCTACCATTCACAGAGTCCTGAAGCGAATTTCACTCATACGCCTGGGTTGAAGGTGAGTTTTCTTCCTTCTGTTTCGCAAGTATTCTAGTACCAGCTAACTTTTATGAGTGTTTCTTCAATATTCGCTTTTGTTTGGCTGATTTAATTTCTTAATATTCTTCTCTTCCTTAAAATCATTACCGGGAAATTGGAATGATAGTCTACAGTCAAAGGTATGATTAGGGTACCATCACTTGTGAGTAGTCTCTTTAGTGAGTGGCGGTCGTAGATTGGCGGCGAAGGGAAGTAAAGGGTAAATGGAATGTTTGGCTAAAGGCTGGCTACTTCTTCAAAAGGCCTTAGAAAACTGGATTCGTAAAAATTGAAATGTTTTGAAAATAATTATAAATTTCAGTTATGGGAAGGGTGGGTAATTGCATACCCATGTCCCGTAGCAGCTGGGTATAGACGACGCCACGTACGGGAAAGAATGTTGATGGGTGCCGGGTAAAGGGTAAATTTGAGTACGTAAACACTTCGACGAAAGGATCCGGGTCAGGATACATTACTGTATGGATCTGCGATCTCATACCCATGGGCATGATTATCTCTGGGTAGCAGCATTGTATAAACAACGTCAAATGGGGGTAAAATTATTGATGCATGCAAGATTGAAGGCAATATGGGTTTGGTAACACGTTTGACACGGGTACAGTAGCGGTCAAAATGATATGATCAGAGCCATTTTGACTAGGGAATCTTTTGTTATAACTCGTCTCTGGATTGAGTTATTCAACCCAAATTTGAGTATGTATTAAAACTCCATGGGCGGTTTCCAGTGGCAGCTTAGCATTGGCACAGGCTCAATTAACGTGGACTATTGAGCTTAAACATCAACTTTCTCAGATTTCATTGATTTTGTCCAGCATTCTTATTCTCAACTACTGGGAGAAAGGAAGAGTTGGTACAGATTGGGCACATAATTGCCTGTTATTTCCACCACTATGCTATTGCTGCGCTTCTTTTGCTGCTCAAACGGGAGGACAAAATTAATTGATCGAAATCATCAAAAACTGGGTCTAAATATATCTCAAGCATATGAACAGCAAAGCAGTTCTTATTTTAATATCAGGATAGTTCCTAGTAGCGGATATCACAGAAATATTCCCAGTCGGGATCAATGCTTCTTAGACTGAAATTATGGAAAATTTTTTTTCTCACTTTTATGCGACTTTTTGACCGGCCCACTTTTGAATGTAAAGGGAAGAACCTTGGAACGCAACTCATGTAGCAAATTGCTCGCTTACGATACGATTTAGAAAAATTTCTTCCGGAGCTGAGGTGTCGCGAAACAGTCGAAAAACTATAATGTTAATAAAACAGTGAATTTGCACTTGGGATGCAGTGGATTTGCTTAGAAGCAGTTTATGCCAGTGTCAAGCAGGGGAAAGAAAGAACATTTAGACCCTCACCACATCCTCAAATTTCATCAAAATAGCTCAATCCTTAGTTGAGTTATAGTTTGAAATTCTGTCTTCAACAGTGCCTCTGATCATATCATTTTGACAGCTACTGTAGCTTTAATTATGCATGCGAGCCGGGGACCAACTCTGCATGTAGATCCCTCAGTGGCCAGGGGAGATTGTGGGCTGCTTCTCATAGCTGATTATTGATTGGTTTATCGATTATATCGATTTTTCGTTCCTCTATCTCTAAACCCCAATCTAATCCTCAATATGACGGTCACGAAAAATGTTTGAAATTTCAAGGAAATTCATGAGTTAGAGCAACAGTTCGCATTACTTTCAGACAGTTGGAGAAGGTAATACACCTGAGTGCCTGTTCGGCGTTTAGTACGAAAAGAAATTCTATCTTTCTCTCGGGATTTGGAAGAGATTGGGGAATTAGGAACCTTTCTTTGTCCATCCCATGTTTACTGAAATTTTTTTTTCATGGTTCGGAGTTCTTACTGGTGCCAAATGCGGTCTGCATTGGTTAGGCCATCGTTTCAGGTTGTCATTCCACGTGGTCCCGTACAGGCCAAAGGATTGCTTCTCTCATGCATTCGTGATCCAAACCCATGTATTTTCTTCGAACCAAAGGTACTCGTTTTCCTTTACCATATCCAAATCAGTACATTCTGTAGAAGAATCATCCCAGATTCTTTATCGGTTGGCAGCCGAGGATGTACCCACCGGGGACTACATGGTTCCACTGAGTCAAGCGGATGTTGTGAAGGAAGGTATGGAAGCTGAGGAACTGCTGATATTTTGAATTTAATGCTCACCCATTATTCAGGAACCGATGTTACTATTGTGGCTTGGGCCACTCAAGTGCATGTCGCCTTAGAAGCAGCACAAATTGCTAAAGAACAGTTGGGCGTGAACGTGGAAGTTATTGACCTGCAAACGATTCTTCCTTGGGATGAGGACACAGTTGTGAAGGTGGGTGGAGTGTGTCAGAATTGTGGTCTGAAGAAGTTTACCCTATGTGGGAATGCGTTAAGAATGACTTCCTCGATATTTAGAGCGTAGAAAAGACAGGACGGCTCATAGTGACCCATGAAGCGCCGATCACGTCAGGATTTGGAGCGGAGATAGCAGCATCTGTCCAGGTAAAGACGGTTCAATTCGGGATTTTGAAACTTTTGGACTCCTTATTTATATCCAGGTAGTATTTTCCGAAATGCAACAATTCAGCGCCGTTGCTTCTTACATCTTGAATCGCCGATCGAACGAGTCTGTGGCTTTGACACACCCTTCCCACACGTCTACGAGCCATTCTACTTGCCCACCAAATGGAGACTAATTGATGCCATCAAAAAATCCATGAACTACTAAGAGTATCAATAGATAATATCAACAGAGGCTCTGTGAGTGCTCCTGCGCGCTGCCTCTCTAAGCGTTTGGACCATGCTTTTCCTTTACTATCTGTGGTTGCTTCTGAAGAGATTCTATCCTTTCCGCTTTGGTGCCATATCGTGACATTCTTCCAGGTGTTCTGTCATTTTTCTCCCTTTGCTCCGGTTCTGAATGGTACGCTACATATCAAACGCTTTTCAGTGGTCTTAAAATAATTAGGTGATGGTTCTTAGGAATCCAGCTTGCTGAAGCAGTTTCCTAGTGCTAGGTGAAGATTCGTATGGCTTGCAGATACAGTCATATGTCATTGCCATTATCAGAGCGATATTCGCAATAAATTATATGCTTGCTTTCGATAAGCGGTCTTATGGGTTGGAAGAAGTGTGGATCAATACTGTAGTGCATTGTGCTGCACTTTCATCGAGGGTAAGAAGTTAGAAGTTAGACATTTCCTCGTTTCTGCAGAAGTCAAATTGTGTTTTTGTTGATCTATATGGAATCATGATTCAAAAATTATCTGCAGCCACTTTGCCGCCTTTCCTTGAGGGAGGGAGTATTCCATCCTGGGGCAGCATGCATCGTTGAGATTATCCGAGGTGAACGTGCTAGCACTACACAAGTTCATTAATGGTTAATAGCGCGTTAACAAGTTTACCCTAGGTAATCTGGGATGCTTCCAGGCCTTGTAGTTCTTTTTAGACCACTTGGAAGTGCGGAGTCTTTCCGCGGCCTCAAAAAGCATGCAGCGCGACCGCGCCGCTCGGGCAGGAATCCTTTCCTGGGCTACAAACTATGATGGGGTTTTCTTCATAGATAGTTAGCTTTCCTATTAGTTAACATCAAATGTGATGAACAACTATCAAGAAAATACAGATTCGCCACTGCGGCTACGATCACATCGTGAGCGGCGCGGTCGCGTCGCGCGCTTTTCGAGGCCGCGAAAAGGCTACTACCATTGACGCTCGCTGTGCGTTTCAGCGAAAAAAGAAATATTTTTTTCGAAAATTTTGGTGCCTCGGATGTGGGAAAGTGTCCCAATTTCATTGTCAGTAAGCGGCGAAACTACCAACATCGCAATTTTACTATTTATTAACATGTAACAAATTTAAAGCTCAGAGTTGTACACCGGGTGCAAATGCCCTATTTTAGTGATACGCGACAAGATTGTACAACGTGAATTGACCTGATATTAAATGATTCAAATCTAAGCATTACTGTATACAAATGATACTGTATCTCTGTGGGAAACTACTGTACAACTGTACATGCAAAGACTAATAGACTAGATTGTTGGTGTATCGTACGCAAATACACACCAACTCTACAATAAAAGCATCAACAAGTCACTGCACAACCCGAAGTGGTGAAATTTCACGGAATGTGTTAGCTTGAAAGGCCAGTCCGATGATTACAGATCTGGGAGGTCCGTTCGCTACGGGACCCGCCGCATGCGAGCACTCATTCGCTTCTCCGTTGCTCATCCACCATTAACTGCTGTCTGATTGGTTGCTTGTTCAGTTTGTGGTGAATTACTCGTAGCGCGTGAAGAGCCTGTAAAAACCGCATTTCGGAGAGCCTTCCTCTGCGTCTCTGACCACCACAGCAACTCACGTTCTCTGCGTCTTTGGCGATCAACTTCGCAACGCTGGGACTAGTTTTCATCCGGCACAGGGGCGTGGCTGACGCATCCAGATCGGGTGTTCGTTCTCGTGTTACCAGAGCAGTACGGTGGTTTCCGTCGTGCTGCACGATGACGAGAGTCTGAAATGGTGATGGTCAAAGTTGGGTAACTGAACCAGTGGTGGCGACACGACTACTTTCTCCAACACCCCTTTCTGACGAATCAACTCAACGGTTGAAATTTCACGTAAAAGATTTGAATAATGTCGGTAGAAGAGGTTGGAGAAACAGGGTATATTTTTTCAGTCATGGACTACTGGGCAGCGTAAATATGGATAGACTTTTTTGAAATGACGAGAAGAGGATCAATCAATACTTATAGATATGGAGACGCAGAGAGTGAAAGAAATTTCTGGTAGGCGTTATTTGTAAGAGGGAGGAATTGAAGTGAACATTTCAAAAAAAAAGGACAACGTCTTAATTCAAGATTTTTTGAATTTAAGAAAATTTAAGAATTATTACGTTAAAACGTTAAAAAAATGAATAAATATAATACAAAAGATGTGAGAATTCAAGATTCTTCGTTTTAAGTATGTTTTAAAGTATAGTGGGCGTGGATGGCGGTGGCCTCTCTGCGGCCTCGAAAAACACGCGGCGCGACCGCTCCGCTCGAGCAGGACTCCTCTCCGGGGCAACAAACTATGCGGTTTTCTTGATAGTTGGTTTGTTTTCTTATTAGTTGACATCAAATGTGGTGAACAACCATCAAGAAAACCCAGATTCACCACTGCGGCGACGATTCCATCGTGAGCGGCGCGGTCGAGCCGCGCGCTTTTCGATCCCAAACTGTAATTAAGTGTCGCAATGTAAATGCTTGCATTAAATGAAAAGTGATGAAATCTGAGAGGGTTCAGAGAAAAAAAGAACACAGATAGAACGAAAAAGGTTTGTGAGAGAAGTGAGAGACCGCAAAGAAGCAGAGCACTCGCCTCGTTTCGAATCACCTCGCCCGTCTTGTACAGCATTTCGGTTCGATTCTTCACCTGAATTATCGATTGGTCAGTGATTGGTTATTGATTGACCACCTCAATCATGACCCACGGTATCATCACACGCCGCTTGAAGAATGTCGTCCAAGTCACGTATTATTGTCTTGAGCTTCCTCGGGCATACCTACAAAAAGCACTCTTAGAAGTGGATCGATATATTGATTTTATCGATTCATTGTCTCAGACAAAATGCTATGAACTCCAAACATTCATAGACAAGGGATGGGACAGCGGCGCGGCGTTCTTGGGCGTCGCAGTCGAGTTCTCTGCTGCTGGCAGAGGCAGACAACCAGAGCTAGCATGCAGAGCCCCTGTGTCTCTGCCCAAGAACGCTGCGCCGCGGCCCCACCCCTTGTCTACGGCCGTCTGAATTCCAATGTAATAAAACGATGGTGAAAAATCAATACATACATAGGTTCTGCAGGAAGTACTCTTCAAAGAGACTAATCGATATATTGGTTTTATGTATACACTGTTTTATGTATATGTTATGATAGATGTATGAAGCAACAATTGGAAATAATCACTATATCGATTCTCGCAACTCACCCCAAACTGATCCGCCACTATGGTGATCAACTCCTGCACGGTGAGCATTCGTCCACCAAACCATATTTCGACATCTTTTGTGCCTGTGAATCGCCTGTGAAATACGGTACGATACAGTACATGAATAATATCGATCGCCCAGAAAATTTAAAATCAAGTATTGATTACTGACCGACCAATATAATGCACGTAGTTGAGGTAATACCCAAACGTTTCGAACAGTGTAGATAGAATAATAACACCTTAAAAATTGGAGAAAAAATTCCCTTCAAGTTATGTTGCAAGACGGAAAACTCGTCCGTCTTGGTAAGATGGGGGTAAGATGGGCTTACCTGCTGATAAAAATGCCATTATAGCAATGGTATGAGTCCATGTGTCCGGTACAGGGACGAGATCACCGTAACCAATAGTGGATATGGATATAAAGCTGAAGAAAATGAACTATATGTAGACTGGGTACATCAACATATTGATTTTTTTCCGATAGATTAATCGATTAGCTATTGAGTCGTAGAGTATAAATGGGACGTGCCCGCCCCCTGACCTGCAATAAACCGCGTCGAAGAAACGCATCTGCCCCAGCCACGTGTTGAATATGAGACCGCCGACGAGCGAATGCAAGCAGATGAGCGTTACTGACAGCCATAATGGCAGGCTTTTTGAACCATTGCTCTGGAAACATGCGCGGTGAATGACTGGATGAAATCAATCGATAAATCAATACCTTGCCTCCGACGCTTTTCCGCAGGATCCAGTAAGCATCCGCGAGAAACTGTCCGTTGTTGGAAAGCACTAGGAAGAGCAGCGGTATGCCTATGACACAGTATGCCACACAGCAGATTTTTCCAAAGCTGGTAGTTGGATAGATGCTGCCGTAGCCTGCAAATGTGGAAAAAGTAGAAAAAAAAGAAAAAGTAAAACTTGTGAAAAATATCTACTAATAATAAGTGTGCAGTGGATGTCGATGTCTGTGGCCTTTCCGCGCCCTGGAAAAACACGCCGCGCGATCGCGCCGCTCACGAAGGAATCGTCGCCGCAGTGGCGAATCTGATTTTGATAGTTGTTCATCACATTTAGTGTTAAGTAACAAGAAAACTTATTAACTATTAAACGAACGCCATAGTTTGTTATCCCATAGGGGATTCCCGCTCGAGCGGCGCGGTCGCGTCGCGTGCTTTTCGAGGACGCGATAAGGCCGCTGCCTAGGCCGCTACTTAGAATTTTTCATTTGAGACATCAGCTTAATCTCGTTGGCACACTCTCGCAGGCCTGTCTCGTTTTTCTCTACAGTTTATGAACCGGTTAAGTTTTGGCTCAGCTTTACAGCCATAGGAGATTTCATTGCTCGAGGCCCGCTCACATGCGCTGCACCTACGCCACCGTGGCGCTCCGACTGTCTGCGCATCCACACATCTCACTGATATCGCTACTCTCATTCTCGTCCGATCGTTTTTCTTCCTGGGTCTGGATGCATCTTTGGGGTTACTCAAGGTGAGGGCATCAACGTCCGTGTTAACCGTGGGTGAATTTCTACGGTATTATCATGTTTACCATGGGTGATTTCAGTGGCACATGTGGTCCATGTTCCAACCTATCCAAAAAGGTGGATCGGCTCCTCCGTTCAATCTCGACCATAGGGGCATCCCTATTTCATGCCACTGCAGTTCTACGATAGTCGCTCATACTCGCCATCTGTCGCCCTGTCTCGCTTCTACTTGTCATCTGTCGCCTTGTTATCTCACCTTCATCCTAGATATTTGCTGTCTTACCGCATCTATAATTTCTCGAATTGATATATAGCGACCATCAATTTTCACATGATATTCCCTTTTCTCTTTCCTAATTTCCTCTCGCTATGCGTTTATACTCGTTTCCTCGAAGTTATAGACGGAAGGGGCAGACTTGTGACGCAGATTCAAGCAAAATGAAGGACATTTTCCCCAGACATAGCACTATTAAAAGAAACTAACCAATCGTCATTATTGTAGTGAACGTGAATAACAACGATGGCTGAAAGTCCTCTTTGGCTATGATCTCATCGGCAAAACGCATCAAGAAGGTCCCGAACAGAAGATACGCTATCAAAAGTAGGTTGAGAAGAACATGAGGTGTTGACGCTATGAGCACCTGAAAGAGAAGAGCCATTGATAAATGTGTGATGGTGGCATGTCGTCTCATTACGACCTGTGCGCGCAGTTGCGTGTGCATCAGCTGGTCCACCAATCAATAGGCTGTGGCCCCGCCCCTTTTTCTGTTATCGTGGTCAGTGAAGAAGTAGCAAGCGTCTGTCACTTTTCCCAGGGAGCACAAAACGAGCCAGAAATTCCTACTAACGACCGGCTGGTATTCGCCTCAGGACCACCATAGCGCCAATTCTCGCAAATTTTGACAAAACTATACCTCCTTGTAGACCTCCTTCTCGTCGCAACATCGATCTTTCATAAACTGTTCCTTCCAGGTGAGGTACGGTTTCATGCTATTCGTACGGATCAGTTGATATCGCGGTGGTTTCTGGAGAATGTATCGATTGATGACGTAGTAGTAGTACTAGACATGGATCCTCCTATATAAATCAGAAAGAAAAAAAAACAATATTTGCCCAGTATCCGTGTACTTTCTAACATTTTCGTATAAAAGGAATCTCCAGAAGCTCCTGATCACAGTGGTATACGTCAATCCTTGTAGAACTCCCAAAGAACCCGTTTTCAAGCCTCAACTCTTGGGGAGCATGTGGGCGGGACTGTGAGGAGACTGGGGTTTTCGAACCACACACTCCTTTGGTGGTCGCATATAAAGCGCACTTTCTACCTTGTTTGGGAGTGGATGATGAGGAACTCTCGCGAAGGATACGAATCTCCTCAAAAGCTGGCCTGTCGGGAACGCATTGCCCAAAAAGCTTGCCCACCCGTTTTGGCTCCTCCGCGGCTCCGCCCTCTATCTCCTCAAGAACCGGGGCTGGAAAATGGATATTTGACAGCTTTGCGTGGGTTCACGTACACCTTTGTGATCAGCAGCTCATGGAGATTCTTTCCGTCTAGAAATCTAAAAACAATTCCAAAGTGGGACAAGGCGAGACGTATGCGGAAAGGTCATCTATTTGTGCTTCTGATCCAGCAGTTTTGGCCAGAAGTAGCCCGGTTTAGACGGGGGCTTGGAAAGGGAGCAACCAACTTTTTTTTTGTAATACATGATTGGTGTTGCGGCGAAATAGAGACAGCACAGGCTGTCGGAAAAAATATGTTAACAATTTTATGTTAGAAAATCGTAAATTGTGGTCACGCTAGTCTTATTACCGCGAACATTCATGTAAAAATGCGGTATTGATTTTACAAAAAAAACCTCCAAAAGAGTAGAACTTATGGAAATGGGAGAGAAAAAAAGGATTCGAAGTGCAGGTAAAACTATCCGAAGGAAATCCGACGACATGAAATCAACTACAAAGAAATGGCTGGCCTGTGCTTATCACAGCATCATGAGCGAAAATTTGACAAACAGTAACTATAAAACAGAGCGATTCACTAAAATAAGCGCTGAACTATGGTTACAGTATCTTCTGGAGGCGAGCGTCTGTTTCCAACAGCTTATTTATATTTCATGGGGGCTTTTCCTCAGAACTGAGATTTGGCGGAGGACGAAGGTGGGAGGGGATGACCTTACAGTTGTAAAGGTTACTGGATGAGGTAGTAATCTGTGAAGCAGTTTTACGCAAGGCGGAAAAGTAGGGAAAAATTGTTGATACTGAATGTTTCTCGAGGTCGCAGTGCTCATGAGCGGCACAGAATCCAGGAAACCAGGAAAAATAAAGGGAACTTCAAGAAACGCGGCATGACTCCATGTTTTTGTCTTTAAGTTTATTGCATACTACTTGAAGTGTTTCGAAAACCAACTCAACTTGCATCAACAATAGTGATACAGCTTGGTGCCGTTCTCTTCAGTGGAAAGGGCATCGCAAGAAAGGGAGAATTAGCGAAGATCTCACAGACAATAGGATAGTTTTTGAGAGGGAATGCAAAAAAATTCAAAAAAAAAAAACCATTCGTGCCCAAAGCAAGGTCAACGATTCTTGATGAAAACCCCATGAGTTTCCCTGGACGGATACGACGGATACATTTCACCAGAGGTCCTAGCAAAAACTGGTATAACTCGCCGAAAAAGTGCTTCTATTCACTGGCGCACGCGGTCGACGCCCTCCTCGATCCGATCCGGTTCAAAAACGACGTCACTCAATGAGTCGGAAACTTCTCCGACGCAAATCGGATCAATGTCGCTCGCAGCGGTTACGGAACACTGCGCTGCGCAGTGTCCGTGCAGAGTGTGAGCCTCAGTCAGGACTCTCAAGGCGACCACAGACAGCGATTATGGCAGGCGGCGACCATTGGTAAAGTTCAATTACCCCGGTTTGGCATGTTTTCTCGTCGAGTGGAGTGTGTTCGGCACTAGTTGCAATGCAGTAATTGGTGCGCACTTTTGGTGCTCTCAATGTGGTTGAAATTGACCGGGTAGATGAGGGCATTCCTACAGAAACTATTGGGTCAGCTGAGCTTGCAGTGCCTAGGGATCTACAATTTTTCTAGAAATAGACGCCCAGCTCAATCGCTGGGCCATTTACCATGACTGTTTTTCGGATTCCTGTTCGAATCACGGGTAATTTCCGGATAAGCACTACCAAAGCCGCTTTTATTGCCAGTAAGTCACAAAAGTAGGTCAGTTGCTGCCCTAGATGGAGGAGAATTTTCTAAGTTTTTAGTTTTCATTGGGAGGTAAAATTTCTCACTGATTCTAGGCATTTCCCGCGGCTCGGCCAGAGAAAAGTTTCCCGTTTCTGTGCTCGAATTTTTACCTTGAGGTGTTCTAGTGCAGTTAGAAGTTTGGCATAAGTTTTTAAAGGATGTGTTCCAGATCCTCAAGAGTTTTTTCTTTGCTTTTTTTTGAGAAATTAGAGAAAAATTTGGTAATTTCACAAGGATATCATGGTAAAACTGAGTATTAACAGAAAAATTCGTCTTTACCATAGATATGTTTTGAAATATTTAATTACACATGTTTCCAGATTTGAGGAGATCTGGCTCGTTGGTAATCTCTGCGTCTCTCCGAATGAAGTGCTATTTCTTGTTCCAGATTTTCAAGGGTTTCATAGAATTTTTTTTCAGGAAAATTATGGAAAAATACCATAATGTCACATACATGTTATGGAAGAACTGACTGTTGATTGGAAATATTCGTCTTTAACATAGATATGTTTGAAAAATATTTGATTACACCTGTTTACAGATTTGAGGTGATCTGGCTCGGTGATAATGTCTGCGTCTCTCCAAATCAAATGCTATTTTTTGATGAATTGTCTTAGCTGAGAAGTAGATTTAGACAAATTTTCCTGCTTTTTCTTGTTTTTTTTTTCAATTCTAACGATTTTTTCTCCATTTTTTAGGCGTGGTGTTTCACACGGTATTATTTTATTTTATTCATGATATCATCAACATTTGAAAAGCTTCCTTCCCGCTCTGTACCTGGCACAATTCTTTGGACAACATAAAGATCCTCAAAAAAAGAAAGAAAAAAACCTACCGGCTCTTGTCGAGACACCTTCTTCTTCAGATTTTCGGCACCTCTCCATAGCTCTTCCAGGTTCACCTTCACCTTCGTCATTGTGGGAGCTTCAGTCAACCAGGAGAAATTTCTATGGAAAGTAAGAAACCCTGAAAAGAGAGGTTAGGTAAATGGAGGTGAAACTCAATACCACACAGTGGACACAGTGAAATGAGAAATTTTGAAGATACGAGAGGAAATTCATAAAAATGCCGTGGAGGAGAGTGAAGAGGACGACAACAGCGCATGTGATATCCTTTCTGCCGGCCACTATTGATCATGAAGATCTCCTTTGGCGCAGAAGCGTTGAAGGAAAAGCGGAGGAAAAAAACGAAACTACGAAGAACTACGCAGGAACCAGAGATGCAGAGAAACCAAGCTAGCTTGTGGTTCATGTCCAAAAAGGGACAGGAAAGCTCAGGATTCAGTAAGCACCCTGAAAGAAAGACAGAAAGGAATCCTGGAGCTTTGATCTACAGTAACCAAGCAGCTTTTGATTACGGTAGACACAAAAACTATAAAAATTCCGAAAGCTGCTGTACAGAGCGGTGCTGCCGATGATGATTCGGTGCAGACTCATCATCAGATAAGCCACCATCTGTACATATTCACGTGAGATTAGTAATGTCGCTGTTCAAGAAGCGAACACGCCCACTTTCCAGAAGATTCGCCGAGTGGAAATCTAGGTTTATTGATTTTTTATGGCTTTTTAGTGACCATGGCTAGATTCGACGTGATTTGATGAGTCTACATGGTTTTATAACTGAGAAAAAGAAAAAACGGGTAAACATATATAAATTTGGTGCCAATTCGTTTACTTTGCATAAAATTTTATACTATTTTTTATAATTCCTAATTTTTGAATAAATAATTCATGATTACCAACTCATAAATCCCCCTCCCCCACTCTTGCTTAATATCCCCATCGTCCATACCTAACCTGTGTGACTGACCACTTCAGATTAAGATTGAGATTTCGTTTGTTTGTTTCATTCAGTTTCACGCCTTTATTTGGCTTGTGCACCGCGAGTGCATCAATAAATAAAAATGAAAAATAAAGAAAATATATTTGTATAGAGTGTTCTGTTGCATGAAAAAATCTCCTAGATGGCTACATAGCAATCTAGACATATGAGCAAACATTTAAATTTTTTAAGAAAGCAAAGTATTGGTATGAACGTAGTAGCACAGGTATGAACATAGTAAGTACAACCTTCCAAGAAAGTAAATTGCGGTAATCTCACCATTTATACAAGATTAATTCACCATGTCCCGAAAATAGGGGTCACTTCGCGCGTCGACTCCGAATGCAATGTCGATACGCTGGGTGCCGTTTCCAAATTTTGGAAGGGCGGGAATTTTGAATGTACAGAAAACGACTACTAACTGGATCTGGAAAGGGAAACTGTAGCAAACAGCATGGAATGCAAGTGGCTTCAATTCAAGCAGGAGTAAACGCCGAAGTAACGAATTTTGTGGATTCTTTAACACTTTCGCGACCTTACACTCTCGGCATGACGCGCCGCGTGGAACATGGGCGGTCCCTCAAGCACGCATCTGTGCTCCACTGGTTGAGCACGTGCTCCCACGCGTCGCACCCTGCGTGTCAACCGGTTGAGCACATTGTTGCGAATGTGTTAAACTTTCGACGGGATTCTGAAAGAGACATGGATTGATTTCTTGGATTTGTGGATTAGTGGAATTGTAAATTTAGGCTGAGTCAAGTGAAATTTCCTCCAGAAAAAGGTGGATCAGCAGTGATTAAGGTTAGATTAAGGGTTTAAATCAGGAAATTGAGATATGAAGTTGGGTTGTTCACCGCTGTAGAAGAAAAAGCTGAAAAGCTGCTTGAACCCTTGAAAAGAAATGGTACAATCTAGCCAAATAGGAGCAACTCGTACTAGATGCATGCGTTCGATGCGCGTGCGTCTATGCAAAGGAAAGGCCCAGTCACAGCCCTGACGCAGCTCATACGCAAGTGATACGCACGCATTCGCAGCCTCGCGGCTCTTCATGTCAGCCGTACGCAATTTTCTCTCACCGAATGAATGGAAAATCTTTCGCAAGTGGATGCATGCGTCTGCCGCGCGTCAGACGCGCGCAACTAGTACACATTACCCTATACAGGGACGTAGCCACGCTGAACTGTTCGAGATGAACGTTATAGTAGAAAACTACACCAACACAAAGGAGAGACGCAATATTCAAGAGCACTTCCGCTACGAATGACAAGACACCGCCGCCCCCACTGATGTAAGCGCTGATGCTCGGAGAGATTAGACGCAGAATGTTTTCTTCAGTCGGCGACAATATGCAGACGTCAGAGTATAATGGCATAGAAAATACAGAGGTCGCAGTGAACCCTATCGAGCTGACATAACTCATCAGAACAAAAAATGGCCGAAATCTCTGAACTTTACATGAAATCCGATGGAAGAAGCACCAAAATGTCAGCGGTTGGAAGGCCAAGTACCAACGGCAGTCATTGTCAAACCACCCATTATATGGTCGAATATGAACATATAACCATGGAATCTGGTGGAGGAAATGGCGGTTGCCACGCCTTGATGAGTAGAACCGGAATTCGGATGTACCGTTAAATACTGCAGGAATTAAATACTGTGGTGGTGGTTGCTGATTTGCGGCATTAATTATCAGAAATTACAGTAAAGGAGATTAAAAACCAATGTTCTCCTGTTTGCTGAAAGAACCACTTGAATACTCGTTCTTGGGGAAGCGATGCAAGGAGAATTTGGAGAGAAAGAAAAATTTAAGAGGTTCAACGAGAACTTTTGCATCTTTGTCTTCTAGAAGGATAGACCAGGGATGTGCGTTACAAAAATTTTGTACTTCGTTAATCCGTTACGTCACAGAAAAATAGGCGTTACGAGTTAATCCGTTAATCCGTTAGCCCGTTAAATCGTTACAGAGATGAGCATACATACATACTTTAAATAAATATCGCGAACTCCAGTAACGTTACGTGCTTTCTTATGAAGAAGGCTCAAGTAATATGTATGAAAATAGTACAGTGAACTCCAAACGGCCATAGACAAGAGGCGGGGCCGGACGGCGGCGCGGCGTTCTTCGGCAGAGACACAGGGGCTCTGCATGTTGCCTCTGGTTGTCTGTTGCGACATGGCGCTCGCGAGTTCTCTGCTGCTGGCAGAAGCAGACAACCAGGACCAGCATGCAGAGCCCCTGTGTCTCTGCTCGAGAACGCCGCGCCGCGGTCCAGCCCATTACCTCCGGCCGATCGGAGTTCACTGTGTGTACGTTTCAGCAAAAAAAAAAAATCTCAAAATTTCGGTGCCTCGGATAAGTGATAGTTTATCGTTCCAACTTTATCGTCAGTAAGCGGCGAAATTATTAACATCGCAATCTCATCCTGGTAGAAATATGAGGGTAATGTGAGGATCAGGAGCTGCATTCGTACTTGAGATTACCCAGGGTTGACATGTTAGCACCACACAAATTTACCCATTACTAATACGGGCGTGAACTCACTTACACCGGGTGGGTAGACAAGAGCAGCGGCTCCTGCACCAGGTCCTGGAATCCGGTGACGTCCAACTTAACCAGGGAGGAGGGGTCTTCCATCCCATTATCACCGTCCTACCAACCCAGTCTGGTCAGCGACCACAGATCCTCGGCACGCCGAACAATTCCCTCATAAAGCCACCTTGAAACCGCAGTATTTATTCGAAAATTTTTAAAAAATTGTTAAGAAGAGCAGCTGGACCACAGCAATTATCATCTGCATCACTTTATTATTGTTTGTTACTGATCCTTCAAACTCCATCGAGCATTCTAACCAGTAATCACATGAATTTACATGTTTGTTTTCGTTAGTGGCACGCACAGTAATCGCAGCGCGATGAGCGACAGAAACACTGATCGAATTAGAGCGCGGCGGGCGAAGCCACCGCAAAAAGTTTGAAAATTTCCTGGTCAGCTCAGTTTTTTCCCGTTGCAATTTTCCAGTGGATAGTAAACAGGAAGGGCGTCTTTCACAAGATCAAAGGCAGTAAATCACAGTGAGTCAGGCGATTGTCAGTTAGTAGTGATGATTTGTGGAGACATGAGTAGAGACACCAATGCTGCGAGCATAAGAAGAATACTTCAGCGGTAATTGTTTGCCGAATTTTCAAAATTACTCTAAAAATAATTAAAATCTCCGCATTAATTTATTTTTGCTGTTTTTTCTTATGATTATTCTCAAAATAATTACTGTTATGTTCACTCAATACTATAATTTGTGTAAGAACTGAGAAATGTAATAGTCCGTCTCCGAAAGGAAACACAAAGAAAAAAGATAGAATAAAAGAGAAGCTCAGCTGATTCTCTAGCCTGTTTCAAGCGCGACGATAGTTTAGTATCCATGCGAATAACCTGCCTTTCTTCAATACCTCTCCAATCGCTGCCATCTTCCTTACGTTCTTTATCTCTCTGTTGTCTTACTAGCTATAATCCTTGCTGAAACGGGCAATTTCCTTCCCCTGCAATTTCCTTCTTTCCTTCTCCTACCCACCACCTCATGGTCCTCCTAGAGTCGGTAAATTGTCAGAAATGCTTCCGCATGTAATGGATTTTCTCAGAATCCAAATGGAATCCGCCCAAATAACCAAAAATTTATGGGGAGGCAGATAAATTTGCCTAAAATGCATCGAAAAAAGACAAAAAATAGAATCGCTGGCAGGATCCATCGAGAACTTTTTTTGGAATGCACGGATTGTACGGAAAATCTCGATAATTCATACATAAAAATCACCAAGGAGCTACTGTGATAACTGTTTAGCAGAAACGCAACCCGAACAGTGTAATAAAGGATAAAGTGGTCGGCGTTGATCAATCCCGTCACGAGTGATGCGCCACGCATTCGACTTCATCTGAGCATCGTAGAGGCGTTGAATGCGTATGTGCCCTATACAGTGACTTGCGGGGGGCATCCGATGAATCAAATCAGTGGCTTCATCCTCCCAGACTCCTCTGGTACCAATTTACGACCCCGGAGAGGATGGATGGCTTGGTTGGCCACGGGCGCGGGATCGAACCATCGACCGTGTGCGTGCGCAGCGAGCCTCTTACCACTGCGCCACACCGCCCAACAGTGTAATAGTAGAGAAGAAAGTCCTCCCACTTGCCATCCTGCCCTCAATTTCAGCTAAAGAGAGGGAAGCTTGAGCAGCATTTGAGGCAACGATGACAGCAACTAAGAAGATATGCCGCAAGGCTTTGCATTCGACGTATCAAGATGTTTGGGCTGTGTTTCTGCTACAGGGTTATCAGAGTGAGTGATCGGAAAATAATGAAATATGACCCGTTTCAGTCGAATTTCCGGAGAAATTCAAAGCCTGAGCCTGAACTCACCATTGAGATTAATCAGGGTAAATATGTCGACGCCCCTGCCAACCATGGGTAAACTTGCGCGGTGTTGGCACATTTACCCTGGGTAATCCTAATGATGCCTGCGGTCCCTGGATACATCATTGATATTGCCTAGAGTAAATGTGTCGACGCCTGTGTCAACGGTGGATCAACCTGAGTGGGGGGAGCGGCAACACGTTTACCCTGGGTAATCTCAATTATGCATCATGCGGCTTCAGGAAAGTAAGTAGTGTTTAGATGGAATTTAGGCCGAAATCATAGATCAGGTTTGAATTTTTCATGAGAGCGCGACCCAGGTCTGGTAGCGAGAATGTGAATAGGAATCTTGTGAACAGTGTCATGCGAAACTCGTTCCCATACCGAGATATTTTAAGCTCAAAATCTAAGCGATGCAAAAGTACCTTAGTAAATGTTGTCCATAAACCAATAAGTGGGTGGCCCTATGCTCGAAGAACCTAAAGAATATGAGCACTGAACGTAAGAATGTACGAGAAGCACCAGTATTACAATACAGTCGGTGCTCGTGCAACGGATGGAATACACTCTCAGACAAACTGCCGGAAATTCCGCAGCAGAATAAAGGCCTTTCGGAAATTCCGCAGCAGAATAAAACTGCCTTCGGAAGAACAGCAGCAGGAAGAGATTCACAGGCAGAGAGACGCAGAGAAAAAAAGCACCCCGGAATTTCCGCAGCAGAAACGCAGGAGAAGCGCAGGAGAATACAACTGCTGCGAAGTTCGGAATTTCCGCAGCAGGACAACTCATCTGATGACGTGGCACATTGATTGACTCCTCGGTCGTAGTTGCCCGAAAGTTCATTTCTTCGTCGATGAATCTTCACTATTATTCCTATTTTCAACACTTTCTTCGCAATTGCGATGTCGTCGTTAATGAAACAACCATATTCGGATCCAGGCAAACCATTTGGATTAAAATAAATGGTGAGTCTCATGTTCCATGTAATACCGGCTCATCATGGCCAACC
>JARK01001338.1:2105495-2165926 GCA_000688135.1 Ancylostoma ceylanicum | reverse complement strand
GCGCGGTGGGCTGCCTACCTACCGATGGGGAGAGCACGCTCACTATTTCGGAAATTCCGCAGCAAAATACTCTTGTTCGGAATTTCCGCAGCAGAATACCGGAATTTCCGCAGGAGGATATCGGAATTTCCGCAGCAGAATAGCAGAAAGACCGACATGTCACCTGCGGAAATTCCGGTATTCTGCTGCGGAATTTCCGGCCCAGTGTCTGAGCTAATGAAAGCATTACGATTCTGAGCGATGTTGGCAGCAAAGAGTGGACGTCACGAACGATGGTTGTCCTTTAAATGTTCCGTATCAGACGTTTTGTACAACTTCCTGAACGTCATCGTCGACCAAAAGGACACCTATTTGGAAAAAAAAGGTGATGGAACTCAGCACTTTTGACCTTTGCCTGTCCGTGGTTGACAACTGTGTACTTAGACCATGACCACAAGAAGAGCTGAGATGTTTGGAGATTAATTACATATGAGTTGATCATCGTATGTCGCTATGTCGAAGTTGACCCATGAGAAAAAAAAAACTCAAATGAAAATTTTCAATTGTGACGTGTGTTGGAAGCCAGGAAAAGAGGCAAAGAAATTTAAAAAAAAAAAACATAAAACGATAAGCGGAAGGGTAAAAGAGGTAGCTAAACAGAAAAAGAAAATTCAGCAGACCACTGGGCTGAAAAACATACTGAGACGTGATCAGAGAAAACAATTTTATGGGCATTTACTTTCACAAATATTCTTAAAAAGGTTTTCCAATTACTCATCTGGCTGGATAAAACTCCTGAACAAATAATAGGGGAAAACTCGCATTATATTCGTCGATTTATGTACGTACATAAATAGGAGTGCTTTTAATCGCTCCCGAACAATGTTATCGGTATGGTGCTTTCTTTGCCCTACAGTACTGTACTATGGTAGAAAACGGATGTCAGGGGTAAAACGAGAAATGCTTGTTTTATGAACAAATTTGTGTTAATCCGTTCTCCTACATTTCATTGCTTTGCATCAAAAAAGTGAAGAGTCATCCCCTTTACAGAATTCGCTAATTCTGGATAAGTTGCGCCCTTCAAACTGCGCTGAAGATGTTCTCTAGGGCTAGGAAATCACGAGTTGCTGCAGCTATGTGATGTAATGGAATGAATTGGTACAAATTCATTCATTAGAATACGAAATAAAAAAATAGGATGTGCTCTTTTCAATCCTTGACATCCGTTTGGTACCGTAGCGCGATATTGCAGCGAAACTGTACGTGTACTGAAGATACAGTAGATGTGTTTTCCCTCAGGGATTAGTGAAACTTCAAAGCTTACTAGGGTTACTGAATAAATGAAATAAGAATAAAAGTATCTGACGTTCTGACAAAATTATCCAGATATGACATTAATTTTATACCGTAAGACATTTTTGAACGACTACTTTAATCATACTGCGCGTACGGTCCCTACAGTATGAACTCCGTAAACCTACAGAAAGGCTTCAACGTACGAAGTGGACTTTATATTCGTTACCAACGCACTGAATATGCTCTTGTTGCTGCCCATCTCATTATACTATATATAAAATATGGGCGCATTATGTCCCAAAAGTGGTGGTCACTCTACGCGTCGACCCCGTATGCACTGTAGATACTCAGCGCGCTATTTTTGAATTTAGATCACGCAAGAACTTTGAATGTACAGAAGATGATATTCAACGCTGCCGAACGGGTGGATTTGCTGGATTTCAACACACGGAGAACAAGGGCTGGTAAATTCTTACCTTTGACGGGATTTTTAGTAAGTACCCAGGTGGGGTTGATTTCTTCTACGGAAGATCAGCGCATTTAGTCCCAAAATTAGGGGAATTGTGGATTTAACAAGCCAGGTGAGAGGAAATTTGTCCCAAAAGATATTGATGTGCCAGTGGCCTTTGTGAAAAAAAAATAAGGGGAAAAATCAGCGTTGGTTCAGATTTGTCCAAAACGCAAACCGTGCATTGTCGTGCATGGATATGTTAAATTTCATTTTCCATAGGAAATTATGCAGCATATCACGTGATGGAAGTATATGCAGACAAGAAAAAGCGAATATTGAACATTGCCTGAATATCATGGTGATACAGTTTACCTAAAGTTTGGCCAGAGTGTATTGAATTCGCACTAAATACAGTCATTATAACTGTCCACAGTCAACCAAAGAAAACTGTTGATGTCTTTCGGAGTTTTTCTTCTGCAATTGCGTACATGGACGTCATTAATCACTCTCAATGTATAACAAAACTGGTTTTGCGCTAAAGAAGGACATCAACAAGAAAATGTACTCAGTGAAATTCTGAGATTCATGTCAACTGTACACTTCTATTATTGCAATAACACAAGTCTGGACTCGATAGAAGATCAAAAAATCCTTCAAAAAACATCTCCGAAAGAAATTCCAAGAAAACGGGTTTGATCCGATCGAAAATCAATGCCACCACAGAGATGTGCTATAAAACGAAGAGAAAATCGTTACGGAGGACATCTCGCCCAACAATGGCCGAAAATAGCTGGCGATCGGTCGGTTTACTGCGCGCGAATCGGAAACGAACCGTTCGCCAGGTGTCATATATCACAGCTACCATTTGGCGATACTAACTGATCTTCTCTCGTCTGTTGTAATGAAAGTTCAAACGCCCAACACCAGGGGCCCTGAGGTTTCTTATAGCAGAGAAGTTCTATTTATAGCAGCCTCTGGAAGCAAAACATGGACTAGAACTAGTTCCAGGGTTGCGCGTATGATAATGGAACAAGCTTGGAGACAATTTATGGGGGAAACGTAAACATTGAGAGCAGAATCAAGGCAATAGGAGGAAAAATAAAGGAATGAAGGCAGTGTTCTGCATCTGAATCGTTGCCGAGATTTTCAGTTTAAAAGAATATTCAGAAGCTGACGATCACAATGGTATACGCCATTCCGTGCAAAACCACTGAAAACCCGTTTTTCCAGCCCTAATTCTTGCGGAGCATGTGGGCGGAACCGGGGGCGGAGCCAACGATGAGCTCTCTGAATAACGCATGCCCAGTGGTGCTCTTTTTGAGGAAATTTGTACTCCTGGTAAAAGTCCCTCATCATCCACTCCTAAACAGGATAGAAGATGCGCTCTGAACCAACAGGGGGACGAATGGTGCGAAGACCCTGCAGTCTCACCCTGGCCCCGCCCACATGCTCCACAAAATTGTGTATCAAATGCGAGAATTTTGGCAGTTTTGGACGGAATCACGCATACCATTGTGATCAGGAGCTCCTGGAGATTTTTTTCTCTTCGTAGAACTTTGAAAAGGATCCTAAGGTGGCGGGGTGTCTTTAGGGATAGAGGCAAACCGAGTTAAAGATCTTGGGGAAGGAACGACTACAAGGAATTTTCAACTCCACCAAGGTCTTGTCCAAACAACGACTACAAGAAATTTTTCACGATCAGAAGAAGCCACACGTGCGGAAGGAAGCCCAACGAAGTAAAGAAGAATAAGAGTATTCCTCTTCGCCAGGTAGCCTAGACTGACCGCCATCAAGCTAGAATGTGGAGGAAGAAGGAGTCGTAGTGGAGAAAAAGTGCAATAACCTCGGAAAAAAAAACGCAATTCGGGTGAGCATCTGTTTGGACTCACAGTATGGTGATTTCTCCAAGAAAGGACATAGTTTCCTGTGTGGAGGTTGAGGAAGGGTTACTGTGAGTGATTATTGATGCAGTTTTGATTAAGACGTTTTGCTATAGTCTTCAAGAAAATTGTCACGCGCATCACTAGTTTTACTCCCTAATAGAAGAAACATGCAGAATACTTGCACACATCCAAAAATTTTCTGTATCTTCAATGGATGTGATTCCAGTAATGGATATAGAGTGGAGTCAGGTAATTGTGATCCACATCATTCTGGAAACTGGTCCACATCTCTGACTCGAAATGAGAGTCCGTACGAGATACGAATATACCAGGCAAATGTTATTCATCGCAACAAATGTGGCAAAATTCTGCTCTGAATTACCAGTTCTGGATTCCAAGCTTCAGTGTCTGGGAAGGAAGAGAAATATTTATTTATTTATTTATTTATTTATTTAATATGGAAAAGTAAATATGAAACAATAACATATCAAAAACAAAGAAGTTGTGAAAAAAGAAATAATATTATTTAAATAGACACTAGAGACAAAAATTATCACGGAACTGTTGCATAAGTGATGCAGCAATCAAACTAATGTGCATGATTTTTGCAACAATCTATATGTGGAAGATACCCATGTTTTTGTCACTACTACTAGTAATTGCAAATGAAGTTGAAACAATTTACAACGGAAACCTTCCTCAAGATTCGTTTATGTTTGGCCACGAAAACAATAAATCACGCACCCAGGAAGCCAACATTAAACCGGTTCCCAAGTATGGAATTTTTTTTACTGGAGATGATAGATATCCAGTGAACAGTGTGGGGAAATGTTCCGTACATTACGAGATGAATGTTAGTGAGACCAGATTAAGAAGTTCTCGAGTGTGAGGGTTCGGCCCAATAGTATACGTCGTTAAGGACTTTAAAGTAAATGCCTCCAGGGTGAAATACAGTACCAGCAATACCGACTGCTTAAGACAGCTTAATATACGAATTTTATAATTTGTGGCCTATATTACCAAAAGAGAAAATGAATGAGAAAGACAGAAGGTTACAAGATTCACCACCTCAACAGTAGCGAAAGCAGGAACTCTTGCAGTAATTCCGGCACAACACTCCACAGAAACTTGTTATTCCCACTCAACACTTAACGGCCTACAATTTACTCTCAGCACTGCAGGTGAATTTACAGGCAATCGAAAAAAAAAAACCAGAACAGTGTCGAAAAAAGCGAAGAAATCAAAAAGAACCGATGCCACTCGATTGACATTTCTTCAAGCGCTGATTGATTGATCACTGATCACCTGCAACGATGATCACTCGTGACCATACAGATTGCCCGGTATTAGCTGAAATAGCAATGAGGACTAGATATGAAGCGGTAAATTTCTAAAACTTAGCTGAAACTAAATGGAGATGTTATTTCCCCAATGTCGGAAAGCTCTCGATTTCTTTCCGCCTTAGGTTGAATTCCTGGATATCACTGCAAGTCCAAGAGAAATGGCTGCCAATGCTTGAATCTTTCCGTCAGTTATCGCTGATGTTACACTTCTTGTGAAGTATAGCGGTCTCGCGCGCTGCAGCCGCAGCGACAATGAGTCTGGTGCATATCGATTGCGGCTCGACGACAGGGGCAACAGTGTCAAAGACACGCATTCATCATTCGGTATGTACCAAAAGCAGTGCCGCCGTAAGCGCCACGATCTAAACCGTTACACTTCTTGAGAAGTATACCAGCAGCAAATTCTCTTATTCACTAGCCATAAGTTCTTGTGAATTTAAATCTGATGACCTTTCGTGCACAATTACTTTCATAGTGGTGTTGTAGCTTTAGGTCGTCTGAAAAATAGTTAGACAAATCGACCACGTTGGATCTCTCATCATAACTTCATTTAAATTCACTATCGATCATTATGGTGATCTCCATAGTGTTCGAGCAGGGTGCAGCAAGAGTACTGTCCGCTTGATTTATCGATTGACAGCGCGGGCAGCAATCGGTGGTCACCGCTGCACTCATTCTTTCATACTTCTAGGATATGTCTCCTAAATAAATTCAGCTTCCTGGATCCATTGCTCATTTATTCAAGAAATGATAGCTCCAAATCCGAAGCGAGCCTCAATCGTGGACATGCACCGCACTGGATACGTGACCAGAGACACTGTGAAAATGTTGTGTTTCAATACAAAGACCGTACGGCGAGCCATTTCATTTTTTCGAGATGCTGGTGATATCATTGACCGCCCAAGGAGTGGGAGAGCTCGTACCACTCTTGTTCGGAAGAACACTGGAATCATCCGAAAGAGGATTAATCGGAACCCCAAGAGGTCAATGAGAAAGATGGCTGACGACCCCAAAATGAGCGATAAATGTATGATGCGTATCGCTCTATGTAAACTTAATTGTCGCAGTCGTCGTCCCCAGAAATGCTAAGCTTTGACCAGTGGAAGTAAACGGAAAAGAGTTAAGAGATGCCGAGTCCTTCTAGCGCGTTCATTTCTGGCAATATGTTCATTTGTGCTTATTCGTCTTCTCTGATGAGGAATTATTCACCGTACAGGCTTCCCACAACCGGCAAAACGACAGGGTACTCTCAGAGAGGATGGAGGAAGCTAACAAATATGGCAGACTGGTCCCTAAGAAGGCTCATCCACAATGTGTCATGGTGGCCGCCCATTAACAGCAACGGGAAATCGCCTTCGATTTTCATGGATTCAAGAGTGGAGCTCAATCGGCAAAACTACCTTGACGATGTTCTGAGAAAGCACCTTGATTACATTCCAATTTTGGAGATCGGCCGTACATATTCCAACAAGATGGGACACCAGCCCACCCGGCAAAAATAGTTTAGGAGTGGTGCAGGGTCGAATTGTCAGACTTCATCGCGGCAGATGAGTGGTCTCCTTGTAGCCCTGATCTCAACCCTTTGGATTACTCCATTTGGAGCATCTTAGAGGTTCAAGCATGCGCTACCTCTCACAACAATGTTGGCTCTCCGAAAGCAGCTCTTCTCAAAGCATGGGAGGGCATCGACGTGGAGAACCTGCAGCGCACAGTGGATGCCTTTCCTCATCGTCAACGCGAATGTACTCACCGCTAAGGAGATCAAGTTGCGCATGTGTGAATTGAAACTGTTCTCATGTTTGATTTTTATCCGTTTATATGCTCATGTTTGATTTTTATCCGTTCATAAAGTTTGAAGGATCTGCATTGAGATTCTGAAGAGTTATGAATCCGCCTAAAGCGGACAATGCGTCTGCCGCACCCTCACAGTCCTTATGCGCCATCCGTAAGTTTTCGAAAGCGTCGAGCCTGCGGCGCGCTCGAAAACTTTCTAGCGACAGCTCCTGTCCGAAAAGGGGCCAATCCCGCGGATAAAGAAGTTAGGAGCTTTGGAGAACGAAAAATCGTCGACTTTCTTCTTGACTTGATCTCTACCTTTGAATTTTCTCCTCCAAGAAAGGAGGGAGTGACCTGGTGTGTTAGTCGCTTGGCGCTAGGTTAGGCAAATATGCTAGATGGGGTTTTAGATCGATTTCAAAAACTGCCTGTTTCTCATTGATTTTCTTGGAAGCGCGTCGATTAGCACTGTACATAAGAGGTCTGATGCCGGTACGAATGGCCACTGGGCAAACATGGCCAATGGGTCAACGTGATGCCCGCACCATTTGGCCAGCACTCAACGGCCATTTGAGCGGGCCAAATTTGGCCGCTATTTTAGATGAGGCCACTCGTGGCCAGTTGGCAAACTTCGTAGCAACTTTCCGGCTTTTAAGGCCCAAACGTTTAGAAAACTTCAATATTACGAAGAAGAGTGCTTCATTTTTCATTAGAAGTTCTGAGAAATTTTACTGAGTAAAAGGAATAGCTTTACTCCCCCACCCCCTCCCTCCACCATTATTGCACCAAAATCAACAAGAATCTAGTTTGCACTAAACTACATGCAAAGTGGATATCTGATGAATTGATCGCTTTTTTGGCAACCATGTCGCACTAGGAAACTACTTTTGCATATGTGTATATTGTATACAGCAACAAATGCGAGACCACCAGGGATATCAACTTCTAGAGCGAAATGGGTACTATGTGCAAGATAACGTCTGTAGTTCTTCCTACCTTAGAAAATGGCTCTTACGTGAAGTTTAGCAGATTATTGAGAAATTAAGTTTTTACCACTGCGACTTCCTGAATGAACCAATTTCCGAGCATAGGTTGATATGAGAAGGGTTCCCTTCGTGCACAGCACGTCAGAGAACGCTTCTAATATCAATCTGAACTCCCCTGAATGAGTTTCTGCCAGAAAGACAAAAAAAAAACGAAAAAGAAAACGCAAAGTGAACTATCTCCACTTTTCATAGTCCCCTCGCTGTCAGCTATCATCTCAGACACTCGCGCCGGCCGAGTGGCGCGCGAATACCGGCCCGGCCGGTATTGCATGTGCCGCTCGGCCAGAGATCGCCCGCCGCTCGGCCGGAACGCTCCATTTCACGTTAGTTCTGTTGGGTCTACAGAGATTCTGAATTCGTTTCTAGCCATAGCTCCTGTACGCATAGTACCTGTACGAGAACAAAAACCACCCATGCAAGAAAATAAAACAGTTCTGTATTTGATATTGTTAGGTTCCGCGTTCTTTTATTTGCCGGGATCCGAACCCACCTCACCATCATTCTTCGTTGATTGATAGTCCAATGCGTAACCCACTCGGCCATCCGTGCTGCTATGCAGAGACTCTACCACTCTAGTGTTACCTTCATTTTCTATGAGCTCATCATTTCACCGGTATGCTGGGCCAAATGCTGAGCCTGTGGAAACCTAGCGTGCCTGGTTTGGGGATCACCTTGGGGTGTGAAAGTGTGACCAGTTCACTATGAACATGTAGGGGCTTGCAATGAGTCTTTGAGTCTTGATTCCTATGCAGAGATAATCATTTCTTTATCTGTGGATTTGAGCCTGATGGGTATCTACACCGTGTGTAGATGATATCTTTGGACCAGAGATGAACTCGAGGAGGTACAAATGTTTCAAACTTGCCCACACTGTGATGGATACTTGTCCATGCTATAATTTCACCATAGTATGGGTAAATTCGCCATTCCATCCATGTACTCAACATGGAACTAGCACACGTCCAAGTGAGAATGGAACGGTGTTTATCGGATGGCGGATGATTCTCTCAGCGCTGCTTTATCTCATAAGGAGTGTTTACACTTTTCCGCGAGGCGATGGCATCGCGGCGACAGCTACAACACGCTCGACGCGACGGGTGGCGAAGTTCGCAAATTTGCGTACACGCAGAATTACACACGTAGCTCGATTTGGCGTAAGCGTCTACGTTTATGCTTTCTCAAGATAAGTCGTGTATTTCCGTAAGTTTTAGGCCAAAGCAGCAAGAAAATCAAAGAAATAACAGCCTACTTCAGGCTCCGACATCGACGAGATCATCGCGTCGCGTCTGCTAGCAGGCGTGAAGCGAACCCGGTCCATCGCGTCGTTTTTCAAGAAAAAGTATGTAGTATATGTATATGTATATGTGTAGTATATGTATGTATATGTATGTAGTATATGTATGTAGTATATGTATGTAGTATATGTAGTATAGTAGTATGTAGTATATGTATATGTATATGTGTAGTATATGTATGTATATGTAAAGTATGTAGTATATTGTTAGTATGCAAAGAAACCATCCGTCCCTGTCGTACAGAATGCGTGGTATAGCTACCTCGTACAGCCTCACGTTTGAAGGGAATTAGAAGTATCACAACTTGCAACGGTGTCAGCACTGTAAGAACTGAAAAATGCACAGAGATAAGGATAAGCGATGTTACTTAGTACATACATATCTGTGTCACTTTAACACCAAGAACATGGATACAGGTGACCAGTAAGTTTGCCTTGGACCCGTCCTTGAGGACTGCCAGAAACTTTATGAAAAGGGTTGTTTATAGAGTAACACGTTCTTTTGTGTGTTCAGCAGGCAAATATATGCTTTATGCATTTTTAAAAAGTTCTACCAAAATGAGAGGAGCATCCCTCACTTGCTGGCAAGAGAAGTAACTCACTGTGGGATGCTGAAGCGAATATGATGGAACAGAAGGCAGCTGAAGATCAGTTTTCAAGTATTATCGTTGAGTCATTGGCATAATGGATTAAAGCTTCCAAAAGCTGTAATTGTGAGGAGATGATAGCCCAACACTACAGGATGCGCGTCAAGGAGCGACGCTATTAGGAGGTAACAATATTAGGACAGAATATCTCTGTGCCTCCAGATATGCATCTACGTACTTATTCTTGTTTGAGCCGTTCGAGTTCGCGACAGCCCTCAAGCTCCTGGTAGTATGGAAATGATACCAACCATTTGCGGACACTTTCTTATGGTTCCATGTTCGTACATCGACTGGAGCCGACGTTGTACGTGCATTACAACAACAACAACATCGTTGAGGTTGGTGATATACCCTTCTTCCTGGTGTGGATATATGTATAGTGATTCTATCCGTTTCATGGAGGCAGTTGGAACTCTACAATTTGGTCACGGACAGCTTTTATTTATTTTCATTCTGTCAGCTTAAACGCAAACGCCAGCTATACACGGTCAATGATGTGTGTGTGTGTAACAACATGTACTTCTGCTCTATGTATATTTTTTTCAAAAAGACAGAGGAAGTATCATGCCAACTGAGTACTTCGTCAGTAAGCAAGTAAAAATGTATGTTCAGGTGAACACCATCATCTATGGGCACATGAGGGACGTAGTCGCGGCGGTTGCTGCTCGCCTTTGGATTGTGTAGGACTATGAGAAAGCAGACATAAACGTTGTGAAGCGGGTCTGTTGGTAGATCCCATTTAGTTGAACAGCTATCAATAGCATACTGTCCAGTAAAACCATCTGTACCAGCGACCTTCAAGAGATGCAGAAAAACACAGTGAACCGCTAAGTTCACCGGGTTCTGTTGCAGAAAGCGTTAGGAAACATTTTTATAGGCTTGGGTGTGCGTGCGCTATCCAAGTCCGCGATAGGAACACAGCTACATTTGCTCTGCATCCAGACTGAGCTTCCATTCCCTGTTTATAACTCATCAGCGAGATCCGTGCACTCAACTAGCAGCTACTGAGGGAGACAGAGTGTGAAGGAACGAAATAAGGGTTGAGAGAGTAAATGAGCTGCTGGAGAAGAGTTTTCTTACTATATTTGACGTTCTCCACGGATCTCCCTCATAGAGGGATCACAGCCGGTTAGTCGCGAAGGCGCGTCCCCAGGTGGCGGATAGGGGGTTAATCGCGGACCAAACGCGACCTTGTACCTGCCCTGAGACGCGGGTGGATTCAGGGGATGGACTCCCTGTTTCTGCAGTATCGGAACGATTTATACTTTCTGTCAGCGCGTGAGTATGTTCATGCATGCGTGCGTGGGTGTGCTTGCGTATCTGCGGATTGTATCCTGCACATCTATCCGATCAAAAGCCCTGCATTCAAGTGACTGGGAGGTACAAGGGAGGCGGTTCGGAGTCGCCTCCAACAAATAAGCTCCATCGTCCACTCCCGGGGAGCCCGGCTAACTCCCCGGTGAAACCCTACCCCAGCCCCCACGGGGGAATAGAGCCCAGCAAGCTATTCCCTGTGGGTCATTTTCTTCAAGCTACACACAGCAATAATAAAGAGTGTTCCCCTAATCTCGGAAGAGTCACTGGTACGGCAGCGTCAGTGAGGACGAGGTTCGAGGGGTTATCTAGGCTGCCTAAAACGAGAAGGACTATGATGACGATCTGTACCTTCAACGCACGGACACTTGCATCGGAGGCTTCCATCGAGGATCTGATGGTGCAGGCCAGGAAGATCAGGTACGACGTCATCGGACTGACCGAGACGAGGAGACACCGACCGCTGAACGCCACCTTCGATACTGGAGAAGAACTGTTCCTTGGAACCTGCGATAGTAGAGGAGTTGGTGGAGTTGGTGTCCTCGTCAACACGAACTTGGCCATGAACATCGATTCTTTCGAACAACTGACGACCCGAATCGGACGTTTGCGACTGAGGAGATGTGGATCAATGCCGGCCCTGACAGTCTTCGTCGCCTACGCTCCAACATCCAGCTACGATGAAGACGAGATCGAGGCCTTCTATATGGACTTGGAGAAGTTCTACAGGGAAGACCACACATTCTATAAGGTCATCGTTGGCGACTTCAACGCCAAGATTGGCCCTCGAAGAACGCCTGAGGAACTTCACATCGGTACCCACGGCCTACAGTGGAACGAACAGGGAGAGAGGCTGTCCGAGTTTATCATGACGACGAGGACCATCCATGGTAACTCACAATTCCAGAAGCCAACCTCCCTACGATGGACGTGGGAGTCACCCGGTGGAGAGTACCATAATGAAATTGACCACATCATCGTCAACCGAAGGTATTGCCTGACCGACGTCGGTGTTGTACCGAAGTTCTACACCGGATCAGACCATCGCCTCCTTCGCGCAAGATTCTTCTTCTCGCGCAAAGGAGAGAAAGCCGCGAAGTACAAGAAGAGGAGTCCTAAACCAACCATCAACTGGGATCTCTTCACTACGTTAGCCGGCTTTTGGGAAGATACCGTTGTCGACAACATCGATGAAGAATACGAACGGCTCATTCAGCATCTCCGTGATAGTGCGAAGAAAGCCGAGGGTTTGAGAACCACCAAGAGACGACTGTCTCATGAGACCCTCGAGCTGATACGCCAGCGTGGAGCAGCGAGAGCCGCAGGCAACTACCAGCTTACGTCCGAGCTCGCAAGACGGTGCAGAGAAGCGATAAAAGAAGACCTCAAGGAGAGACGAGCAGCAGTGTTGGCTGAAGCCGCAGAGGCAGGAAGAAGCATCCGCAACACCCGCCGAGACTTCGCCAACCGTAAGACCAAGATGACAGCCCTCCGACGCCCAGACGGAACGATCACATCATCTAGAAGGGTAATGGAGAAGGTCATCTACGACTTCTACTCGGACCTCTTCGACAGCCATGTCCACCTCCCTCCATGCCATCTCAGGGAGGATGAATATGTCATCCCGTCGGTTCTCCCTTCCGAAGTCCGACATGCCATCAAGTCGGTGAAGAATCGTACAGCGCCCGGTCCCGACAGGATCCGACCCGAACATCTGAAGAATCTACCGACAGCTCTTGTGAACACACTTGCTAGACTCTTCACGCGGTACCTGTCGGAATGCAAGGTACCTAGCCAATGGAAGACCAGCAGAACCGTGCTGCTGTACAAGAAGGGAGACCCGCAGGACATTGGCAATTATCGCCCTATCTGCCTACTGTCCGTAGTCTACAAACTCTTCACGCGAGTGATCCTCAACAGGATTGAAAGAACACTAGACGAAGGACAGCCATGCGAGCAAGCAGGGTTTCGGAAAGGATTCAGTACGATCGACCATATACACACCGTCACCAGGCTCATTGAAGTATCACGAGAGTACAAGATGCCTCTCTGTCTCACGTTCATCGATTTGAAGAAAGCCTTCGACACCGTTGAGACAGAAGCAGTCTTGGAAGCCCTGGGCAACCAGGGTGTACCGACTCAATACATCAGGATATTTCGTGAGCTCTATAGCAACTTCACGACCAGAATCTCGCCATTCTACGACGACATCACCATCGACGTCAGGAGAGGGGTTCGACAAGGCGACACTGTGTCGCCGAAACTATTCACCGCCACCCTCGAGGACGTCATGCGAAGATTAGAATGGGACAATATGGGAGTGCGAGTTGACGGCCGGCTGCTACACCATCTTCGCTTCGCTGATGACATCGTCCTTATAACACCTAGCATCAGTCAAGCGGAGCGTATGCTGGCCGACTTCGACGACGCGTGTGGAAAGATCGGTCTCCAACTGAATCTAACGAAGACGATGTTCATGAGAAACGGATGGGTCCCGGATGCCCCATTCTCGCTCAACGGAACGACCATCTCCGAATGCTCCAGCTACGTATATCTAGGTCGGGAAGTCAACATGATGAACGACCTCGCTCCAGAGCTGGGCAGGAGGAAGCGAGCGGCTTGGGGAGCCTACAAGAGCATCGAGGACGTAGTGAAGAAGACGAAGAACATCAGGCTCCGTGCCCACCTCTTCAACACCACGGTTCTCCCTGCTTTGACTTACGCCTCGGAAACCTGGGCGTTACGTAAGCAGGATGAGAATGCGGTCAGCGTCATCGAACGCTCCATCGAGAGGGTGATGCTAGGAATGACCCGCCTCACGCAAGTGAGAGCGGGAATACGGAGTTCCACCCTTCGTCAACAGTCGAAGATCAGGGACGCTGCCGTGTACGCCAAGTCGAGTAAGATCAGGTGGGCCGGACACGTGATGCGCCTAAACGACCACCGTTGGACGAGAGCCGTCAGCGACTGGACTCCGCGGAACGTAAAGCGCACGACAGGAAGACCACCGACCCGATGGTCAGACTTCTTCACGAAGTCCTTCAAAGAACGATATGATGCTCTTCGTGTCTCTCGAACGGACAGAACGCATTGGACCACCCTGGCACGTGAGAGGGACAAATGGAAGGATTGCTGGCGCCCGCTCGGTTTACCCGACGATCAACGGGAGTCAAGGTGATCAAGGTGATTTGACGTTCTGTGCTGTTACATTCGAGTTGACAAAGATAGTGGTAGTTAACGATTCCATTTTTTATTCCACATGGAAGGACATATATTTAGAATATGAGCTTATTTCCGTAACATCTGATGCTATGGGTACACACATGTACATTTTCCGAAACTGAGGGCAGGCGTAGCTTTTTAGTAGGTGTAACAATTAATCTGTACAAGAGATAGTCCCACCACGCAACAGTCTCTACATATTTCCAAGTGCGTTGCCCATCATATTTTCCGCGTGAAAATTTTGGTCACGCTAACGAGTGTTGTTCCATGCAGACTTTTTTCCTCGGTACGCTTTCGTGCTTCCCAGGATAATCATTCACGAGCGCTTTTTCTAGCGTTGTTTCTCAGCGAAACCGGTTTACTCACGTGGGCACTTCTATAGCAGCTGATGGACAATTACATAGGATGTTTACATGTACTAAAGTATCAATAAAAGCCAAGCGCAAACTGAAGAAAACCCCTCACTTTCTTCTCTGTAACGTGGCAAAGGAGGAATGTACTAGGAGAACATGTAGGCGAGAAACACTATACACCATCGTTTTGGAGTCCACTAATAAAATTTCGTTGAATCGTTTGAGATTTCTACTATATCTGAGCTTTTCAAAGCAGGCTGGCGAAGTCGATTGGTCAGTGGTTAAAGACGACACTAGCAGGGCAGAGCGGGTAGAGGGAGGTGGGGGGAGGTGACGTGGGGAGCGAGAATAAAATGGGGTCCACGTCAAGTTGGAACCAAAACCGCTGCACCATCATCTGTAAACCTGTTGTAGAATCGAATTTTCTGAAAAGAAAAACAAAACAAAATAAAAAGTCAAGACTTGAATCCTATGTTCTTTCTTCTTCGAACATGGGCATTGTGTTTTAATCTTAAATAAACAGGGCAGAACAATAATGCTCTTAGACGATAAATGAATCTGTCCACCTAACACACCTGATTTGCATAATAAGAAGAATAACATAGAAAACCGAGGAATAAAACTTAATTTACATAAAAAAATTTCAACTATTTAGCGTTTTTACATTCTAGTTACTGTTTGAATATTCATTAATTCGAGTATTCTTACTTATTCAACTATTTTATAGAGTATTTTTGAGAAATTTGGGTCGTTTTCCCGAGGGGGGATAGGCCGTCCTTTTTTATGTCCCTGCTCTAAGAGCTAACGAAATAAATATAGCCTGGTCAGTCTAGTAGCTCATTTCTGTGTGACATCGTTGTTATCATGAGTGCTAGATAATATGTTGCAATGTCTAGGCCTGACGAAGGTGTTATACACCGAAAGCTCGCCAATAAAGATTGAAAACAGGAGTCCAATATCCATGAAACGAAGAAATTTATACTAAATGAGGCTCCGGGACGGCACCATCTTACCATATCTGAAGTTTTTACAACAAAGACATAACTTTTGTTCGGATTTATTTGCTGTATTCTTAAGTATGTGGCATGTCACCAGGCATGTGTAGTATGTGATGAGTCAATCTCTTTTCTTCTTTCCTGTAAAGCTCAAAACCTGCTTCCGAAATTCCTCCAAGATTCCATTTCCAACGTACCTTTCACTAAGAACATAAGAGTTTCTCGAAGTCTGTCATCACTAAAACGCGCTTTGCTAGATGCATGCCTTGCGGAGCGCCGAAGACGTAGAGGGCAATACATCAGTGGAATCACAACGTTCAAGAAGATCCTACAGGAGAGAATTGACACGCACACATGGCAAGCATTTTCAAATAGAAATCAAAAGCTTTGTTCACTAGTTCGAGAACGCGAGAAGGGAAAACTACAGAAAAAACTGGTATACTTGCGCTCCCGTCAACCTTTTCGAGATCGATTTATTGTGCCGGATGCTATACCACCAGATCGTTGCACAGTTATTGGAACGGATAAGATAGATGAGAAAATGAAGGCCGTTCTAAATTTGGGACCATCCTTTGCCGTTGCAACTGCAGTGAATCAGGAACTTTTGAATTCAGCAATGTGTGGCTTCTACAAATTTGCGTATCAGGCTCGATGGAGAGAAAATTCCGCCCAGACGGTCATGGACAGGATAACATCGTTCACTGCTTCCATACCTTTCCCACGTACATCTGTGTTAACACCGAAACCAGCCTCTGCACTCGAACCTGCGCTAGCCTCACTACAACTGAGTATCATGCAAGCTTACACAAGCCAGAGTAGAACAAAATCAGGATCGAACCTAACTGAAGGAGAAAGGCGCGGACTGAGAAAGTTGCTAAAATTACGGAAGGAACTCCGTTACAGTGTAAGCGACAAAGGTGGAGACTTCGTAGTATTGACCCAAACACTGGACAAGAAGATCAGCCGTGACAACATTTCGGACACAACATTATATGAAAGATCATCCTTACGAGATTTCGACAAGGTTTCCAACTATCTTCGAAGCACCATCAAACGAGTTCTAGGCAAGATAATGAATACGAGGACCGTCAAACGTTTTATACCAACGTTCCCCACCGTTCCGACCTATTATGCATTGATCAAAACGCACAAAATCCCTGCAGAAATAGATTTACAGCATATGGATGAGAGAGGAATCAAAGTGCGGCCGATCATATCGTCATGTGGAGGACCATCAGATCGTATAAGTTGGTTTCTCGTTAAACTACTGTCGCCCCTACTACGTCATGTAGCAGCGCACATAACTAACGTAGAGGGATTCATTTCTGCCTTGAATAATTGCGAACTTCCAAAAGATGTGTGTTACGCGAGTTTCGACGCGGTCTCTCTCTACACAAATGTCAATAATGATGAAGCAGTCCACGCCATATTAGAACTTCTGCAGAAACATCAAGGTGAAGTCCAAACTTTTGGACTGGGAGAAAATGACCTGCGAGAACTTCTAGTGGCTACATTAGCATGCAATATCTTCCAATTCGATGGAGAGTTCTATGCGCAAAAACGGGGTCTTGCTATGGGCTTGAGGATATCACCGCTATTGGCCATCGTCTATCTTGACCGAATAGAACGCAAGTCACTCATTTCCGGTATCTTGTTCTATAAACGATATATAGACGACGTGTTCGTCATCAGTTCCAACGCCGACGAGTTACACATAATGCTAGAAAACCTGAATGAGTGTGACCCCAACGTAAAATTCACAAGCGAACTGCCTGACGAGGACGGTTTTTTACCGTTCCTGAACACCAAGGTCCGAATATACCAAAGCAAGAAACAGTTCAGATGGTATAAAAAACCTCAGTCGAAGAACATATTGCTGCACTCTAGAAGTGCGCACCCTCAATACATGAAAGTTAATATGGTGAGGAATTTCGTCGTTACAAAAAAGAGAACCTGCAGTGAAGACTCAGAAGAAGTGGATGAGTCGGTAAAACAGATATTGGAAGATAATGGATACACAACAGTGGAAGCAAGATCGTGGCGCCCACATTTCGTTGCCGGGGGAATACCACTGGTACTACCTTTTCTCAACGAACAATGTGCGAAGGATGTCAACCAAATTGCGAAATCGTCAGGTCTTCCGATAAAATTGATATTCCGACCACCACCAAACTTGAGGAGCTTGCTTGTGTCATCACGGATCTACGAAGAAAAATGTGGGCGGAGTGGTTGCACATATTGCACGGAACGAAAAATATGTCAACTACAGGGAACAGTATACATGGTAACATGTAATGGGTGCGGTCAAAAGTATATTGGGGAGACTGGAAGACCTCTTCATAAACGCCTCGATGAACACTTAAGAGCAATGCGAAATCCTTCGTCTTACCCGAACAATAGCTTTTCGCACCACCGTACCCTCCACCACACACGAGAAGATCCGCCTGGAGTTAGGGTTACGGTATTACACCGCTCACTGGAAAGCCCTTTGGAAAGAAAGTTGCTCGAGGCTCTGGCGATAAAGCGCCTCATGCCGGAAATAAACAGCAAGGAAGAGCTGATGGATATACTAAGGCTTATCACATAGAGCGGTCGTGATTGTGACCCTGTCTCTTATGTCCCATCCTCTGTAGTTCTCATTCCTCTACTGACTCGCTTGCTGGCTTGTTTGTCATCTGGATAGCCTAGCCTGGTCACTCTAGTAGCTCATTTCTGTGTGACATCGTTGTTATCATGAGTGCTAGATAATATGTTGCAATGTCTAGGCCTGACGAAGGTGTTATACACCGAAAGCTCGCCAATAAAGATTGAAAACAGGAGTCCAATATCCACGAAACGAAGAAATAAATATAAATAAATAAGTAAATAGTAAATGTGTTGTTGCCTCCCAACATCGATGCTGCATAGGGTGTCGCTTTGATCTCCCCACTTCTTTGTTCTTTTTCATACTTTACAAACTTTTAACTTTTCATGTTTTTCCATCAGTAACGGGCGCAGAAATTCCTCTTGAGAGGTGAAGAAGGATGGTGGGGAGGCGGAGCCACCAATAAGGGGGACTTGACTCACCCTGGATTCAAAAAAGCTAATTGACCCTTGAAGCAAATATTTTCAAAAATTCGTAAATTAAATAATCGATTTAAAAAATTAATGTTTTTTCGAGATCATAAACAAATTCCCATCATTTTTGAGGTGGGAGGCATATATCAATCTGCATTTTTTAGACTTATTAATGCGTTTTCGTGACAGTCACTGAACGACAACACCATCGTCCGCTGGCAATATGCCAAAACGCTATAATATCGACCATCGCCGACCTAAAAAGTGCATGTGACGGTCGTCGCAGGGACAAGAATATGAACATTATCGACTGGTGGATGCAGAAATTGTCATCTTCTTCCTGGCCGACTATGACTACACCCCCCAGGATTCCGGACTGTGTCACTCAACTTTTTGTGGGCGTTGCTGGCAATGTCATCCGGATTCTCCAGAAACAAGTGAGGCGCTGGCTCCATAACACTCTCAAGCGTTCGCCAACCGTTTTTTACAAGGTTAGCTGTCACGTGGTGCGCATTGTTTGAACGTCCTTCCGCGTGCCATGGTGAACAGCTGTTGGTTTTCTGTAATTTTACGGGCCACACCCTGGTGATCCTTATCCAGCGCTAACTAATTCCCCTACCACCAAATCGCACAGCAGATCACTCTTTAGGATTTGTTCAGGCGCACCACAAAAGTATAAATGCACTTTTTATGCGGCGCGTGATGTTTGGGGCGTGGCGTGCGTGCACTTTGTGTTATCCATACTTATACTCTCCGCCATGGATGTTCCCTATTTTCAACATCAGCTGTTCCTATGCAAATCAGCGCGCCATTCAGGATCGTATTAATTGACTCCTGTGCAAACATTCCATTTTCCGAAATTTTCCAGGGAATGCTCCTCACTTTATCCGCTTAATTAGCCACTGCACTTTTTAATTTTTGAGAGATTTTAAATGCAGTGGGTGACGAATTAGAGAACGAATAGGATTACGCCTAAGAGTAAGAGACCTCCCATAAAGGGCAGATCGCTCCATCATCCTTCATTCCGTGAACGTATTGTCACGTCGTTGCCCATTGGCGCTCTCAGCTGTTCCAACAACGCTGTTGCGGGGCACCCTGACCGTACTTCCATTCCGGTTTGAAAATTTGCCATAAAAGGAGATTTGCTGGCAGAGATGCGAAATGCTCTGTAGCTTCCTTCCATCATCAAGAGAGATTTTCTTGCTCAATCTCCATTAAATATAAATAGAGCGTCTATGGAGGTGCGTTTTCCGCGGACTCAGAAAGCACGCGTCGCGCCCGCGCCGCTCACACTGGAATTTTGGCCTTGGTGGCGAAACATAGGGTATTCTTGATTGTTAGCTACTTTTTTCATAGATGGAATCAAATAAGGCAAAAACTATCAAGAAACCCCTATAATTCGCTAACATGGAGACAATTCCAACGCAAGCGGCGCGGTCGCGACGCGTGCTTCCCGAGTCCGCATGAAACGCACTTCCATCGACGCCTACTATATACATTACAGCTTGTCGGATGTACGATTTACTTTCTTTTGATCTCCTTTCCGAAATAAATCATTCCCCGTCATGTTTTGCACAGATGTTTGCCTCCTACTCCATTACGTGCTTCCGCAGATGCTAATATGACGTAAAATGTATGTGTCAACACATTGCTAGACTACTAGCTCCGAGTTTATATCAGTGCCGTTTGGCAGCTGCAGCACGATAGCAGCAGTTGCTCGCCTGCTCCACGTCGACATGACCCATTCTAACAGGAGCAGCGTGACGTTTTGATTTCTGTGGCTGCAACTACCGAATGATCAACCTTGAAAGGCATTAGATTGAGCGTCCAGGGAACGGATGCATCGTTGAGATTACCCGGGGTAACCGTGTAGACACCCTTGTAAACGGTGGGTAAACATGCGGGCTGTTAACACGCTTACGCTGGGCAATCTCAATTATGCATGCGGCCATAGAAAACTCTCAGTAGTAGATATTGGCCTGCAGCAGCTACTGCTAGGCTACTGCTCCTCATGTACAAAAGGATTCCGTGCGCGGTTTCATAGCGTCGCAACCGCAGGATCGTGGCGGGACCTGCTCGACCCTATCGTCAGGTCCCAGCGCGATTCTGCAATCATGGAATCCGTCTAACTTTTCGAAAGGGACTATACTCCAAGTATGATAGTGACAACAAGCCTTTTTCTCTGTCTCTCTCTCTCCTCTTCATTCTACGCCTTGTTCATTTCTGCCATTTCATTTTATGTGCACAGTTCAGGGACTGTTTACCAGGAACACTGCATTTTTTCACCTATCACAACCAGCGAAACCGGTCAAGCGCTGAATTCGTAGTGTAAAAGGACCGCTGTTAAACGTGCACAGCACTAAATTATCGGAAGTATGTCACAGAAGTGAGTCTCTAAGGTTCTTCATCTTTAACCTAGTCATGCTTTTAGGTACTTGTTAGAGAGGTACTGCTATTAAGTAGCGACTAGTCTGGAATAGTAAGTTTAGGGTGCTTCGCGCAACGGCAGGCCTACAGCAGTACCTGACAAAGGAATGCCTGGCCAAAGCAGTCGAATGCTTCAAGCAACAGCCCAGGCACCTGCTGTTCTACCATCCTGTGAAGTTCGAGATTCGTCACGCATTCCCTGCCACAAAATTGTCACTGTATTCACAGGAGATCAATGGGACAACGTATTGGCTGGGACATATCAAAAACAAGCTAAGCAAGTGGGTTTTTTACCTACTTGTTTTACCCATCAAAGGAACGGTTAACTTAAAACCAATGATAACATGAAGGTATGGGCATGGATACATCAATGAGATCACCCTGGGTAAATGTGTAGAGGCTCGCGTTAGCGATGGGTAGAACTGTGTGGTGTTGATACATTTACCCTGGGTAATCTCAATGATGCATGCAGCACCTGAAGAAGTCCAACACTGCAAATGAATCCAGTGAGAATACTTCATCCTATTGAATAAATCAACATAAAAATCTCTTTTTTAGAGATTTCGTACAAAAACACCCTCCCACCTCAGAGTAGTGGGTGTGTATCATCGTGAGGGAAAGGGGGTGTAACCAGGCGACTCTGATTGGCGCATTCGGGCCGCCTGTCGCGCCCACCTATTTCGCTCGTATGGTGCTAAGCACAAATAGACCATGTGTCATGGGATTGACGCCGTTCGAGTTCAAACAGATGGGCGTGGCTGGCGGCCCGACTGCGCCAATCAGAGTCGCCTGGTTACACCCCCTTTCCCTCACGATGATACACACCCCAGAATAGTTTTAAGATTTTCATATGAAAATTATCTCTAGGTGCTATTGGGTCTTGTACATCATTGAGATTAACCAGGGTAATCGTGCCGATGCCCGTGTCGACGATGGGTAAATTTGGGGGAGCGGTGTTAACACTCTTACTCCCAGGGTAATCTCAATTGTGACCTGACCTGACCGCAATGGTATTCGTGATTACGTAGAGAACTTCCAACCCCCTCCCTTGCCCGAAAGTTTCAACATTTGTGGAGCTTATGGGCGGAGCCAATATCTTTTTTGAGTTTTCTGTGATAAAATCAACTTTATATTTACCTGCGATCAATGCGAATAAACATTTTTTTCAAGGGACACGCCCATTTTCACCTATGACGGCATCTACAACGAGGCCGATTTTCTTCAAGCATTTCAAGAATTCGAGAATACTCATGAGCTTTTTCAAAAGCCACAATTACCAATGATGGTGGGCGAGCAGAAGATCACTAAGTCGGTAAGTCATTAGCAGCTCAACAAACCATGTTTCTCCCCGGGTAACGTCAATAGGAGACCCAGAATTCTTTAAAAATTCGAATGCTCAAAGATTTGCAAGGATAAATCCATGAGAATCCCGACGAGGCCCATTCACTTGATGAACAGCGCCTTTGACCACCGCTCCGCGGCGCTCCATAACTGTTCTTTCTTCTTCTGGTACTTTACAGTTCTGATGTGACAGTGCAGAAAATCGAGAAAAGTTCAAGGAAACTCGTCCTTGTCACGTCACAACAGTGATGATGGGTACAGAGCGTGATGGAGTTGACAGTGCGATGTAAGAGGGCAGTGGCCAGAAGTCAATTTCAAAGTACATTAATGGAGTTAAAGTACAACGTCGAGATAGGTGTTCGTTTATGAGCATTGCGAGAATTTCTACTGCTGAAATCGGGATTACACAATGTGAAATAACTTTTATTTGCCAAAGTATGAATGCTGAGAACTCTGTTTCTCTGCCCTTGACAAGTTGGGAATTTAAATCCTGGTAATCAATAACCATGAATTGAACCTAAATTCACGCAGCTTTAGTGAAAGTAGTCCACGGGCATGTACCCCACCGTTTGTTTGAACAGGTTTAAACACGAAGCAGCAGGATCTGACAAGAGCAATAACAATCAAACCCAGAATGATATCAATGAAATGTGCGGACGCGCAGACAATCAGAGAGCCATGTTGCGGGTGGCACAGTGCGTGTGAGCGGGCCCCGATTACTGGCATCTTCTTCGAAGTTAACTATACCTAAACAACTGGGCGTATGCAAGCGTGACTTGATTTTTTTTTTGAAATTCAGGGGCATCTTTTTTAAAGACACCGTCTCACATCAGAATCGTTTTTTTTTTTTCAGATTTTTTATGCGAAAAAGAATCTCCAGGAGCTGTTAATCACAATGGTATATGTGATTCCGTACAAAGCGGCCAAATAACCCGTTTTGAGCCCATATTTTGTGGAGACTGTGGGCGGGGCCAACTCACTTCCTGAATAATTCACTCTCAGAAGCCCACGTTTCGAATAAATCCGTTTTACTTGTGAAGGCTCCTCATTCACTCCCGAACAGAATAGAAATTGCGCTCCATGCATGACAAGGAAGGGAGTGCATGATGCGAAAATCCTGTAGCCCGCCTTGGCTCCGCCTACAAGCTCCCTAAAATTGTAGCTCGAAAAGGGGCTTTTTGGCAGTTTTGCACGAAATTACGCATACCGTTCTGATCAGCAGCTACTGTGGATTCTTTTGATGCAAAAAAATTCAAAAACGATTCTGAGGTGGGGCGGTGCCTTTAAGAGTCAATTTATAGTACTCACCCCAACCTGCATCCGCCCATTTGAGATTGCGCGAAGATTTTCCGTGAAAAAAAAACCTTGTGAATACTTGAGATATAGTCTATTCAACCGGTAGTCGGGTCTGGGAGAAGAACCATGGACTGATGCGCGGTAGTTTTCAATCAATACCAACTATGCTTGATAGTGCACAACCGCATCACTTAGCTCCAGTCCGTAAATGTATCGATACCGACTCCTTCCTGAATGCTCTATAGCTAATTTTGAAGTAATTATGAGAACTTTCTGTAAGATCCCTATGACCTCAGAAGGAAATATTCGCGCGAGAAATGGTCCACGACCAGAAGCTGCGCCCCTGCCCATTCCTCTCATCGTCTGTCCCCTCCAGAATATAGTGCTCTCTGGCGCTACCTCAGTTGCTGTCGATAAAACACAATACTGCATGTTCTACATGTGAAGAACGCCCACTTCAGAATTGATTGCTCTTTTTTCACCTATAATGTCCACTTTCACCCAATGGGGGACAGAGAAGCAGGTGAGATGAACTGGTCAGAGACGCAGAGTAGGATCTAACCATGCACATCTCAGAAGAATCCCCCTATGCAATTACCTTTAAAAATATGTTGTTTTCTCGAAAAATATCTTGTTTCCCTGGGAAATGCCTTTTTTTGCCACTGTAACCTGATTAGTCATACTACACCGCATTTCAGATCTACTCGTACGTCTCCCGATTGGACAGCAATGTCGACAAGTGTAATTATCCATGCTACCTCTTCTATATGACCGATGAACAGATATCAAAGCTCATGCAGAAAAGGCTAAAAGTTCCCGAAGGCTACACAATTGGTGAGTGAATGTTCGAGTAGCGACGCAGTGCATACTCTGCTTCTCTGAACCGCGCCTACAGTTCAGGCACTCCAAACCTGGATAAGGAAGCACACTGTATGACTGGCACGTGGAGATATGGCGCCGATGGTGGCATCGAATTGACAAGGTTATTTCTGATGTTTTTCTTTTCGATACGGGCTGCTGGGGAGGGGACACAGCAACTGTGCGCGACAGTGAGCGAGTACAAGCGAGATGCGACTGTAAGAGACAAAAAGGGATTCGACAAGTAGAATATCCCTAATTTCTTTCTTACTTTGTCTTTTTTTCAAAATTTATTTCTTCTGGTTTTTCTAGAATAAAAACACAAAATTCGGTCCAAGAATGTGGAGAATATAAGCACGAGTGACATGAGCGATCGATGCGGACACAATGTAGAAGCGACAGTGAGCGTAAACTACATGCGACAACTAGGTCGAAATGATGATAGCGCAGAGATGAATGAGTCGAGAATCGAGTAGTAATTCTCCCATGAAAACGTAAAATCAACAGTGGTCTTATACTTCTAAAATAGAGGGAGGCGGGCACAGGCGACAGTGAGCGACATCAGCGCGCAGTAGCCGCGGCTTAGCATACAGTCTGTGCGTTTTTTTTTCTGATGGAATGTGTATGCTATTCACGTCAATAGAGCGAGAAGACTGGAGGAAAATATTTGTACTTCAAGGTCCAAGCTAAAAAGGTTAAGTGTAGTCTAGTTGATGCAGCTGTAAAAGTGCGAGTAAGTGTAAACATGACGAACTAAGGACAAGCCGTTGCAAGCGACATTTAGCGACAAAGTATATTTGACAGAGTGGATCGAATCAAGTAGGAAAACATTCATTGCGTTGGTTCAGTGAGCAATGCTTCATTAATTCTCATATGCGAATGACTAAAAATGAAGAAGGCGAAAGCGTGAACATACCGCAAGCGGGTACAAGCGATAATGCGAGCTAGTGAAGAAAGAGGCGTGGGAAAGCATTGGGGAGGTTATATTTGCGCGAAAAAAGACTGTATTCAACAAATGTTAAAAAAGTAAGGCAAATTATTACAATTGGTACATGCGAGAACTGGTCCCTGAACTAATTTCCGAGAAAAAAAATACCCATTTCCAGGGAGAAAATCCGCCGATTCCCGTCCGTATGCGTACGTAAAGACGGCCAAATGGTCGGCTTCTACATGTTAGAATCGCTGGGCTGGCTGAATCATCACTTTGTATTCGAAGAGCACCGTGGGAAAGGTCTCGGTACCTTGCTAGAGCTGGCACACAGCCAAAATTGCGTGCGGTAAGAAACGATAATTTATTCTGCAATTTCTCGTGGGAATAAAATTATTGATCGATTTTTAGGGCCGGCATGCGAGTGTGCAAACTTGTCGAGTTGAACAACGTGCCAACGATTGAATCCACAAAGCGCTCAGAATATTGGACACAAGCCAAAGACGAAAATGACGAGGAAATTATTATTGATTACTTGGTGTCGCGGCTACCCGGGGGGGCCCATGTTTCGACGGTTAACAGACCACAGAATCAACGCATCGGCGGAGGCCCCTTCCAGGAAGCACTCCGATAAGATACAAACGGGATTAACCCGCCTTAAGGGCTGAAGGCTGGCAGCAGAATTTGGCTTGCGTCAGAAATGCGAGATCCGCCTACCACGTAACACACAACCCACAACTGCCATTGGAGGCCCCTGAGCTACCAGCCATACCACTACCACGGTTACACTACTGGCACATGTTAACCACTGCTACACAACTGGCAGCACGACGATACTTGTGCAATTAAGAGGGCGCTGCCACCATCCCTCGCCAGCTGACGTCTACACTGGATTACCCAAGTATAAGATGTAAACTGTGCTGATTAAGTGGCCACGATCTTTGTGGCAATGTCTGTACTTCTTGCTACATAACCCGAACACATAAAACTGCCCAAATTCATAGCCCGCATAATATGCATATATACAAAATACAATAAAGGAAAGCTACGGGGTAGGATCCAACCAGCCCGGTGACTATGGGTCTGACTAACACAACTCCCCGGATGTATGGGCCGAGCCCGGCAGCAGGAGCAGATGCCCCACGCCTCCAGGCAAGCCTCAGGGACACCGGGTTACCTCCTCTTGGCGTTGCTCCTCCTTGTTCGTTCCGTGGCCTGTGTGCTGATGTTGTTGACACTGTGACCATCATCTTTCCATCATCTTGTTTCGTCGCAACCGTCCCCCGCGAGTGACACGCACAGAATGACTATAACGTGTGATGAGGCGCGGCTATTTATACGTTTTCGCGGCAGGGGGCGGAGCCTAACTTGCGCGAAGGAGGAGACTAGGACCGTTGCGCGCAGCGACCTGGCGACAGTGTGATGACGTAATAGAAGAGTCGCACGAAGTCGCGACACTTGGATATCTATAAATAAAATTGTACAGTACTCCGGAAAATTCGATACTACATTCCCATCACCGCCAAGAATGCCATGCGAGCGACTCGGTGAGCACAACGTTGCCGGAGAACGTCACTGAAATGAAAGGAGAATTTTCTAATCGGCGACTAATCAATAAATCGATGATGCGTACTTGCTGACGCATGTATTACACGATCTACGACAGTTCTCCACCATCCATCTCTTCGAGCATTCGCCGGTCCGCGACCATTTATAGCAATCGGGATGGTAGTCTGCGCAGTCTGAGCGATTTGATCGTGATACCGATCAATAAATCAATAGTGTTGTAGAGGCGCTTACCTCCATAACGATAGTTTGGTTGGCATTGCTGACAACTGACGCGACACTGACAGAGCATAAAGCCTGGATTGGTTCGGCATTCACCCTGGAAAAAGAACAAGTGCGCGTGGGGTGAAGTTAAATTGGATTTTGAGCATCTATTTAGGAAATCGAATACAATAGGTGTCACACGAGGACATAGTTTTAGAATAGAGCCATAGGAAGTCAGAATAGAGAATTAGAGCCGTTGCGGCCTACTTAAAATTAGCTAAGGATGTAGTCATCTCTCCGTCCTTTAGCCGGTTCAAGCGCATTATATCTGCGAAGATACTGGGGCCATGAGTGACTAAGCTGCGCCTTGTTCACTTTTTATTTCTACCACTTTTCATGATGGGTTCGTTGTTTGCATATTTCTCTTTCAAGATGTTCATCGATTGTTTTATCATTGTTTGTGAACCGATTTTATACGTGTCTTTTTGTACGTTTTCCTTAGGATACGTAATAAACATAATATAACATAAAAACATTAGGAATCTTAGGAGAGAAATCTTTTTCGCGCATGCACACTAGTTCATTCGTACAGAGAGTAACCTCATTGCGGAATAGTCTTCCAAGAGAAGCTGTGATTTCTTTGTCAATGCGATCATTCCACGATAAGGCGAGGAGGAGGTTGTACCAAGAAGGCTGGTTCTAGCTGCAGCGATATCATGCAAACGGTTACGAGAGTTACTTTTGTCTGCATGGTGAAACAAATATCTGATAGTATCCGCTCTGTTGTACTCTAAAACTTTCGTTTTAATGTCTTAACGTCCACCGGAACTACTGTTGGGCCTGTCAGGGTTGACAGACGTACTAAGCTGGTATCCGGAACCTCAATTCTCTCTTGGTTTGCAGCATTAAACGGCCGCTGCTCTTTACTGCCATGAGCGCCATCCCTTACCTCTCCCCTCATGAATGTCAATGTTGCCTATCTATTGTTCATCGTTATTCTCATTTTACAACCTCAATTCCTTGTGGTATACGTTACCGATAAATAGATATCCTGATATAAAATATATCCTAGAATAAATAGATAATAAATATATAAATAAATCTAAATAAATATATAGATAGAATAAATATTAGGGTGTTAAGTTGGAAATGCGCGTTTTTGCATTGAACAAATTATTTTTTAAAAACAAAGCTTCAACACCCCAGNATATATACATATGTACGTGCTTCGACGCTGTGCATGTGTTCTTGACGATCGACCATGTGGAATCCGCGGCTTGACATTATCGAATCGTGACGATGACAGTGTGAAGCGGAGAGCCAAAAGTTTTAATTTACCTACAAGCGCGTTTTGTGCGCTGGGGGAATGTGTGTTTAGCGTGAGGGAGAGATTTTACCTCACGAGTGGCAAAAGACGAAACCCTGGGGTCAAGTTAGAAGGCAAAAGAAGGGGGTACCCGAGTATGCAAAAGAAGTAAACCACGGTCTCTCTCCGTGCCCCTGAGTGTGCCACGAAGGCACTTCACTCTGTGAAAGACGTACGTTGTGAAGTCGTTGTTGTGCGCGTATCTAAAATAGAGTTGGGCAAAACAACGACAAAGGTGAACTTAAGGTCCACCGAAACAAAAAAATAATAAACCGTAAGTTATGAAGTGAACGAATCTTGTGAAGAAAACCTACCTCGAGAGCTCGAGGGATTCACTGGAACCCTTTGCTCTCACCCTTCCTCACCATATCTGCCATTGCTTTGCACTGTTCCAGGAAAGCATTGTACTGGGTCGCATCGATATCGTTCTCCACATCTTTGTTGCGAGGGCAATACGATGTGTCGTGGGACTTCGATCTGCACGCTCTACAGTACTTCCTTTCCCTAGGCAAGCAATCTTTCTCCGCATGTTTTCTACAACACAAAAAACAACCACCACGATTGGCGTTCATCCTCATGCGGTCCGACAACCTAGAGACAACCGAGCAACTAGACGACCAGTGTCGACCATCGCAAAAATGACACGTGGGCAAAGGCAGTGAAGGTTGTTGTGGTTGCTGCTGTGACTGTGAACTCGTCACAGCTTGCTGTCGCTCCAAAGGAATGGGCTTTGGGGGCCCATCCTCGGGGCCGGCGGCAAGCTGCGGCTTAACGGGCAGCTTCCTAACGTGACTGACGCCCGACGATTTCTGTGCTGGAAATTCTGCAATGATCTCGATGGATGATGTAGGAGACAGAGGTGCGTCCTGAGGCGGCGGTGTAGTCGACAGCACCATTGGCTGGGGAACATGTGATTCCACAGCTTCCGGTGGCTGAGATGGAGCTAAAATGGGTGTGGTGTGCATGGAGGAAGATGTTGGTGTGATGGAAGAATGTGTGTGTGCTGGTGCCGAAGCGCTAGAAGAGGGGAAATCACCTACCTGTACGCTTAATGCTGACAGACCTACCTGTGACTTGAAATGCTCTGTGAGTAACTTATGATACAGATCGTAAACTTTCACAACTTCTGCGTGAATTGCTGTTGATGTTGCTACAGCAGTCGCGATCTTGTTGTACGTTACTCCATACGATGCCAACAGATTCACCATGATCTGGATGTCTGAGGGCTGTGCGAACACTACAGGCAACAAATGTGAATGGATCATGCTGCGACGCTGAAGGATGTTCTCAGCGTATCTGTGAAGTGTCCATAAGTGTGCGAGCATCTGATCGGGTGTAGGTCGTCCTTGAGTGGTGAGTTCTCGGAGATAGGTGGTAACCTTTTCTGAAAGAGATGTTAGTGCTGTGAGCGCTTGTGTGACAACCAGAACGGGAAGGTGCTTGGACTGTGCTCCTGTGAAATCCGATGGCGATGGTACGTGTATCTCCTTGGTGAAGATACTGCGAATCTGCTGAAAGAGATCGGAATGCAGGAAGCTATCAACCAAGACATAGTCATGTTGCCCCAAGTGAGTGGGGTTAAAGACGTAGTCCGGGTTGAGTGAGAAAGTTAGTAGATGTGTTAGGTGTAGTGCAGGACGATACGAACGAGGGACCGAAGATGCTTGAGAGATGTTGTCCGCGTCGCACTGGAATGTGCGATTAACATCTTGGCCCTTGGCTATAGCTGAAATCAGTTCGAAAACTGTGGCAGGACGTGTGTAGGGATCGAACTGGTGAGGAGCATGCAGAAAAGATGGATCAACAGGTGGAAGAGTCTTTGCATGCTTAGATGTGGTAGGTAATTGTGCACTAGAAACTTCACTCAAAACACGGTCTAAAAGACGGGCTTTCGTGCTAGCCGGCTGTGATGGTATGGCACGGCTAGTACTAGGCTGCTGTGAAACAGGCGTCGTTGAACGTGATGAAGACGGCGAACGAGAATAGGATCGCTCCATCCGACGCTTACGATGTGAAGAAGCTGAAGGATGTGGTAAACCTACCTGGGCCGAGGCAGATGTGGATGACTGTGCAACTCGACTTCTCTTCGTTGGAGGATTACCGCTTTCACGTTGCATGGCTATTAACGGATGTTGAGATGATAGCTGGTCAGGCTACGTACGAGAATATACCCTAAAATTGAAGAATATTCGTCGAAGTAGACTGACAACGACACCTTGTGAAAATGTGATGTGATGTGATGTGTGCAATGTTACTTGCACTGTGAGGGACGATACTCAATAAAGCGGCCAGTTGTAGGGCAATTATACGGTCAACCACTTGACGCTAATGTGTGAAAGAACTAAAGCTTAATTGTTACGTGAGAAAAAGTGTGACAGAGAGGGGGAGTAAACGAAGTTCTATAGAAGTGAAAGATGCTAAAGGAAATAAAACGCTATTTTGGAATAGAGGCGGAAACAACTACTGTTACAGATGTTTTAGGATGATCACAACTATCGAAAAAGAGAAGTAAAGTAAACTATAAGAAGCTACTACGTATGTGAGAGAGAAGTAAACTATGAAGTGAAAGATGAAAGAGAATAAGAAAGCACCTACACAGTGACGTAGATGGAATGACGCAATGTGTGTAGATGAATGTGTGATGGGTAAGGAAGAGTGATCACAACATACTACAATGGTTGAACGATAACTGAGCAATGTGATGCACATATTACGAGCGGGAAACTGACTACGCGATGACGCGGGTCGACGGACCCGGGACGCTACGTAGCGTACCTGTGGGCACATAGCGCAAGCCCGGTCAGATGTGAATGGACATTAGTCATATGACCTACCGTAACATATGATCGCATTAGAGCACGATAGATGTGATGTGCTCTTTCACAAGCCGCTATACGAGTAATATGAACACCTACTACTACCACTACACTACCTACTATGTGTTTAAATGCGTCTTGCCTTTTTAAGTGGCTGAGCTGTTGTTGATGACGACTCCGTAGATCTTTGTTGTGAATTGTGATCGTCGTGTGCGCTTATCTCCAAAGGGTAGAGGTGTGCTATGGATATCGTGCGAAACTTACCTCTAGGTATTCGAACCTTCGCTGAGCGCACTATTCCTTTCTTGTTGGTGATAAATTCGGTTACAATTCCCAACTTCCATTGACCTCTTGGTGCGTCGCCATTTCCGATGATAACCACGTCGTTGACGCGTAGGTGTGTGTGAGTATACTGTGATTGGCACAAACGACGTTGATGTCGCTGGGCAAGGACCGAAAGGTATCCGGAACGCCAAGCGCTCCAAAATTGGTCTAGGACACTCAGAGTATCCTTGCACCACTCAGTCGATCTATGCTCTTCGAAAACAATGTCGAATGTGTCTGCTCCTAGTGGAAGTGTGCACTGTGATGGAGTGAAATCGCGTGGCCTCAATACTTGAATGAGGGAACTCTTCTCGCAGTAAGGTGTGATAGGGCGAGAGTTGATGATTTTTTCGATTTCCACAACCACCGTGTGAAGTTGATCTTCCTCCAACAGTCGATTATCTAAAGCTTTGCTGAAGGCAGATTTGAAAAGTGCAACCAACCTCTCGTAGAAGCCTTCTTTCCATGGTGAGACACATGTGACGAATTTCCACGTGATCTTGTAAATGGTGGAAAACTGTTGGATTTTGTCCCACAATCCGTGCTCGAAGAAGATCTTACTTAAGGCTTCTTTTCCAACATCAGTAGCACTGTAGACGAGTTCTGGTGTTCCTCGCCTAACTAGAAACCTGTGGAAAGCTAAAAGGAAATCTTGTGTTGAATCGGAATGCACAACCTCCAAATGTAACGCTCTTGTGGCCATACAAGTAATGAGGCAAATCCACACCTTCGACTTTATGTCTCCGGTGTCTCTGCAGTAAATAGGTCCTAAGTAGTCTAAACCTACCTTTTGGAACGGTCGGGATGTTGTGACACGTTCTGCCGGAAAGCTTGAAGTATCCGGATATTGTTGTGGACAACTTGTGACCTGTTTACAGATGACACATGTGCTGAGAAACTTGCCTACATTATCGTATGTGGATGGTATGAAGAAGCGTGTACACAAGTGAGCTACGGTGCTGTATACTCCTTGGTGATAGAGAGATGTGTGGACCTGTAGAACTACAAGTCTTGTGAGGGGATGTGAGGGCACCAGTAAAACTGGAGATGTGAATTGGGCATTTTCCAGATGTCCTGGGCATCTAATGAGACCCATTTCGTCTCTATGTGCGTTGAGTCGATCGAGATGGAGTTGATCGAGGGCATGTTCGCTTTCGCGATAATGCTCACGAATAAGCAAAGCCTCTGCGAGCTGAAAATCCTGCGCCGTAATGATGTTATCAGACGACAGGTTATTTAGAGCTGGAATTGCTTGTAAGAGACGTGCTTGTAGAGTGGCACTAACGCGACTTAGGATCTTACAACGAAGAAACTTGAGAATATACGTAGTTATGCGAACGAGCCTATTGTAACTATCAGTAACTGTGAATGGTAAAACGGAACAATGTGAACTCTCTAGAGCTGGACTTACCTCTGTGAACTCTTGATCCTGCTCCGATGTTGTGACTGGAGGATTTGAGAAGTCCATGCCACCATTAGGCCAATTATCAGGATGATCTTTGAGGAAAGATGGTCCATTCCACCACAATTCTCCATTAGCCTTCGTCGACATGCCACGGATGGCACAATTCGCTGGATTATCTTCCGCTGAGACGTAGTGGAACTTCGTAGGAATCCCTTGTTCCTGAAATTGGTCTAATATCTTCTGTATAGCACATACCCCGTTACGGGCAAATTGCTCGAGTGGTCTGGACGTATGTATCCAGTGGAGTGTGATCTGTGAGCTCGAAAAGAAATGGATTTGTGAGATGTTAGTGTCCATTTCCTTCAGGAGGAATTGGGCTAGAGAGACACAACTGTGAGTTGCCAATAGTTCCGCGATGGTGATGGTCTTGGCTTCGTTGAGATGTGATTTCGCCATAACTAACTTGCAAGTAACTTTATTCAGCGAACGACCTACCAAATAAGCACAACTTGCATAGAGACGTTGTGACGCGTCTCCAAAGATACACAAGCTACCTGAAAATGTCCCTTTAGGGACTATGCACCGCCGAAGTGGTGGTAACGAATGCTGTAAATCTGTGAGGATTGTGTGCCATTTTTCCAGGTCTTCTTCGTCCAACTTGTCATCCCAGTTATAGTTCTTCATTCGAAGATCCTGGATGAAGAGCTTGGCGGATGTCATGTATGGAGTTAGGAGACCTAGAGGGTCATATGTGGAAGCGAAAGCTCTCAGGGCGGAACGCTTCGTGATTACCTTTACCGTGGAGATCTTGATAGGGATGAGTAACTTGTCCCTTGTGCGATCCCACGGGATTCCTAACAGCTTTGCAGCCTTCGGTTCCTTTGCATAATCCTGTGGATCAATTGTGGTGCATGTGATGTGTGATGAACACGAGAACTCCTTGAGCTTCATGTGCATCTGTGAGAACAAGGACTTGGCCGATCTGTACTTACCTGTGGCCTCCCCATGAGAAGAGGCGCCGAGAACGACCTTGTCTGTGTGTGTGTTGCGCTCGATTTCTCTCCAAAGAGGGAGATCGAGACGCTTGTGAAGTAGATGTATTGCAGCCACTAACATGAAGGAAGATGATTTAACACCAAATGGAATTCCTGTGAAGCGAAAGATGCGTAGGTTGTCCTTTGATGGCGGCAACGAGGGATCTTTCAACCACAGAAAACGTGTGACATCGCGCTGTGAAACTTGCAAACGTACCTGATGGAACTCCTTTTCGACTTCTGCGGTGAGTAAGTTCCTGCGCAAACGTGCTCGTATGAGGACGCCGGTGATGTCTGGCTGAAGTGAAGGACCTTCATGAAGACAGTCGTTCAAGCTGGAAACACCCTTCATATGTGAAGAAGCGTCGAACGCTACACTGAGTGTCGTGGTCGAAGGCGACTCCTTGTAGACAGCTTGGTGTGAGATGTAGTACACTAACGAACTGTCAAACGCGTACTCACTTACTTCTTCAATGAACCCGGAATCCAGATGTTGTTGGATTGCGGCACAGTAACTACTCCAGACAGCGGGATTCTGTCGTAGCCTGTGGTACTGGTCAATCAGTCGACAATGTGCCAACTGCTTGTTGTCGCCAAGTTGAGGATGTGGGTTTTTCCAAGGAAACCTGACGTATAGGTATCCTTCACTTACCTCGGACGTGTCTTCGAATTCTTCGAGGACACGTGTGTTAACTGTGGTGTGTTCGTCTCCATGTGAATGTGTAGTGCCTAAACGTTCCAAGTTCCAAAGTCTGGACACGTCGTCCTCTTCGTCCTCGTCATCCTCGAAAGATTGGTATATCCCTGTGGATGTTGTTGGGGATATGCCTTGAAGAAAGGATGAAGCACCCGAAACGACTGTGCCAAACCTGGTGTGGGTAAAGACTAACCCCGAAGGAAGACATAAGGATGCCTCCTGGGTAACGATGTTCCAGAAATAGTCAATACCTATTAGAACGTCTGGTACTACTGTGGCAGCAATGTGGTAAAAAGGCAAATCAAAACCGAAATCTCGAATAAACTTGGTATCTTGTGAAGACAACTGTGGTGAACAGATACTGTTAGAAAGACAATTCCTGATCTTAAGCAGAACTGCCAAAGGATTACCGTAATGATCTTCAAATGTAACCCTAAAAGTACCTGATTCCTCTGTTGTCGAATTACCTCCAAAGCTGGTCGAATTGAGCATTTCCGTGTTGGGGGTGTCGAAACCAAGTTTGTTCGCAGCTGCCGGTGTCGTGGAGCTGAAGTGAGATCCGGAATCGAGTAGTATCGTGAGTTCCTGTAATTGATTAGATACATCACGAACTTTTGCCTTTACCAACATTAATGTGGGATGTGAATTTTGTTCGCCGTTGGCGAACTGTGACTGTGCATGTGTAAAGCAATCAACGTATTCTGCGCGTTCGTTGATACCGACTAGATGCTGTGAAGAGTCTGTGCCGGGCTGGAGTGAACCTGGTTGATGACCTCTGCGGGACTCCTGAGAAGGAGAGCCGTGTTCTGGTTCTCGAGCCGACAACTGATGGAATGCGCGGCTCAACGAAGATCCTGATCTTGACTCCGGATGACTCCTATGTGAGCTGCTTTTGCGTCGACGGTAGTTACGATCACGAGAAAAGTCTCGAGATCCTTGACAACCGTGCGCTAGACTCTGTGGTGATACTGAGTCTCTGCGAGAGTCGTGTGCAACTACAACATCCTGTGATTCATCAGTATCCAAGCTGTAATCACCTGAATAAGAACGATGTCTGTGACGAGGAAAGCAAATAAGATGGTGGTGATTTCCTCCGCAGTTCTTACAGGGCGGATAATCACAATCTCGACAACGATGTGGACGGAAACACTTAAAACACAACTTCTGCAAGATGACCAACCTTCTGCGTACACTTACCGGACTCCGTTTGTTACATCGTCTAGACGAATGTGAAAGTGAATCACAGAAACAACATTTAGACGGATCATATGTGACGTTTGATGAACGAGAACGCGAGCGTGGTCGTGAACGTGAACGTTGACGCTCAACACTGTGACATGTGACATGTGTGTGAGTATGTTCCGAAGAACACTGTGAAGTCGATTCTGACGTGATCACATAGGCTTCGTCATTGGTGACGGTTGCGAGTTTGCGAACGCGTAGAAATGTGTTAATATCCGCGTGAGAGTTGACCTGCAGGGTGTGGAGAAGAAATTCTGCGTCGACCTGAATTTGCGCCAGATCGTAGTCGTTCCAGAATGCGTCGTAGATCAACTTATCCTGCTCCGTCGAAATCGGCGAAGTAACGCGGTAGGATAACATGTTAACACACTCACGAAGATGGAAAAGAGCGACTTTAACCTGTGAAATGTGAGAACAGAAAGCTGTGCGACGTTCCTGGAGCTGATGGAGCTGCTCCTCGACGGAAACGTGCGAAACGTAAGGAGTTAACAATGTGAAACTTACCTGTCTCATGGCGTTGTCCAGGTCCTGGATCGCTTTGGTGACGCGAATCGTGTAAGGTGTGATGGTCATAGCCATGGTGCCAAGAAGTAAATTCGCAGGAGGTAGTTGCTGCACAAGGATCCACCCAAGATGTTCTAACTGTAATTTGTAAACACACTACACAAGCCAAACCAACAATGGCAGCTGGCCAATATGTGTACGAGATAAGCAGCAATGATACAGACAAATCCAGCAAAGGACAGTTGCGAAAATGGTGGACACAAGAAATGATGTTGATGGAAGCAAGTAATATAACAGAGAGTAGTGATTTACCACAAGGTTGCACAGAGCACGAGAACATTGATGAGAAACGAGAAAGGTTACGGTGTCCCGAGGTGAGCGAAGCGAGACAGCGGTCCATGATGTTATTTGGAAGGGACTAGCCTGCCTTAGGGTCTGCGGTCACGCCACCTCCACCAGACGGAGGAGAAACTTTGTCCCCAAAAGTATCGCGAATGGGCAGATGACGAGCCAAGTAGGACTAGTGTGTTCCCTGGCTGTCCCCTCAGTATCCCGTAACACTAACCCATTTAACGCCGACGAACCCATGATGTGCTGAAAGTTTTGCACTGCGCAACTTAGTGGTTATCTACCAAGGCAGTTGTGAATCCGGTTATGTCGGAGTTGGACGCNAATGGATAGATAAATATCTCATAAACAAATCACAAAAATCTATGAGCAGTCAAAGTAGCTGGCAATGTGCTTTACCCATATGGTTTTTTCTCGTTATTTTACAGTAGAACATAAACAGCAGGGGCCGTAGTAATTGCGACGTACCCGACGGTTATAGAGAATGTTATGTCCTTAGACAACTACCGGTTCCCTCGGATAACCGATTTATAACCAGGCTATAGCCACATTGCAGTCATCACTTGAAGAAAATCCTTGTGGATCCATTCGTCTCTCAATCTTGTTTGCAAAACTCTGCTTACGGGAGGAACCAAACGCGTGACAAACAGCACGTGAGACTGCAGTCATCGCACTGCGCCACGTGCATGTGAACCCTCGCAATTACATAATGATGAAGGAAACCGACTGCATACACATCGCTGTTGTAAATATATATTGTACTAGTGGTGAGATAACTGATTCATAGGGTAAGTATTCATTACTGAACACTGTATTGAAAGTGAATCAATCTACATTTAGTGTGGCTTTTTTCCATTTTTATAGCAGAACCAAGCATAACTAATGTGTTTAAACCTTTTTCACTACTTTGAATGAGAACAAAAAAAGTGAAGTACGAAAATGCAAAGCTTTGGCAATCTGCGGGATTCGAACCCCGCACTACCATCACAGTGGCCTATCCCGTTAACCGCTCTGCCACATCTCACTCGATGGGACGACTCATGAATACCCTCCACAGCCCAATAACACCAACAAGTACAAACTGGTAACTGGTATACTTAGTGTGAAGCCTCGATATGCAGTGCCTCGAACACAGTTGATTTCATTTCAATATGCTGAATTCTAATTCAAGATGCGATAGGATCGTTTCCAAAGCTGGTTCATTGTTTTGTTTTGATGAAAATTACCATGAAGGGCTTTCAAACAAAAGCAATTCCCTCACAACCTTGGTCCTTTGGCGCATCTGATTCACAGCTATGATGCAGAGTTGGATGAGCATTCGTTTTGCGCGCGCAAAAGCGTAAAATTGGAGCAAATGGAAATCCCGGTTATTAAAAAGTCTTCTCGAGAACTTTTTAATAACCGGGATCTCCATTTGCCTGCGTCTATGATATCTGCGCGTTCTTTGCGCGCACTCTAGCAATATCGATATGGCAGTGCCAGTGCGATCTGCTCAACCGATAGCTTCGCAGCGCCCGAGACCAGGATCCAAACCGTGGTATAACCTGCTGGTTATATCACGATTATCGGAACTAAGTTAATGGTTTGATTCTTCACACTATATCGAGCTCACAACGGTTCCAGGTTATGGAATGTACAACTGCCGGTTTAACTTGCTGGTTAGCCGGCAGTTATAGTGCAATTACTACGGCCCCAGGTTGCTGTACCGTAGCATAATACTGCCTCACCTCAAAAGCCCAGAATGGACAACACTGGTTCTCATTGTAGCACATTGGTGAGTTGCACTTCGTCTGGGTCCCTGAATCAGGGGAATACAGGACAAAAATGCGGAGAAAGGTATGAAATTGTGAATGAAAACTTTTTGAGTGTGAGCTAATATGAAAATTGTACCAAAGGACAGAAGCTACTCTTCAATTCATTTTTATGAGAAAATCGGAATGGATACTGTCCAAGCCTTCCAATGAACAGAGGTATTACAGAAGTTGCACCCACCTCCAGTATTCTGCGGTGGTCGCTGAATAGGCGCTTGGGTGGGTTGAACTGAAAGCAACGAAATTTTCTGGGATAGGAGTCGCGCGAAGCGCCTAACTCACCTTGATTTCCCTGATTCCCTCCGCCGCCACCACCACCGCTGCAGACAACCGATCTGGCTATACCGCATTTGCCGCAGGCACTACGGCAATTCTCCGACATCCAAAGCGGATTCTTGTTACATTCGCCTCCTCTTGCCCAGGTGGCACAGTTCGCGTGACGATCCTGGCATTCTGCAACCATTGCACTGAGATGACCACTCTAGGGCAGCAGTTCTGTTTGACGCATGCGGTCGCGTCGCGTGTATCCAGCAATAATAGGTCAAAAGCACGAATTATTTTCTGTGGAAACCAGTCTTCGCAGATGCTACACTCGACTGCGTGCGGTTCCGTTGCGTATGCGAGCTAGTCAGGAGTAGATAGTTATTAACTAGGCTTATGAGTAAACACACGTATTATTTCTACTAAAAAGCAAAGCTTAGTTACAGAGAAACTACCCCAAACGTGCGTAAGTCGGCATACTGTCAATACCGTCAGAAAACCATAAAAATATACCATCTTCATTTTAAGAAAAAACTTTGGCATCGTTGGGGATGCCAGAAATAACTAGCTCCTCTGTGTGTACCATTGTGAGGGAAAGGGGGCGTAACCAAACGACCCTGATTGGCGCAATTCGACAGCTCTCCAAGCCCACCTGTTTGAACTTGTACGGCGTTGACTCGGTAACGCAGGATGTACTTGGGTGCGGCGCCTTACAAGTTCGAACGGGTGGGCGTGACGAGCGGCTTGGATGCGCCAATCAGAGTCTCCTTGCCTCGCCCCTTTTCTCCTCACGATGACACATATCCAGCACCGCTCACTTACCATTATTCAGATCATAGTTAGGCTGACATATTCGACATGAAGCTTTACACCATTCGCTCATGTAGATGTAGTTCTTCGGACATTCCCCAATACCAGACCAGTATGAACAGCATTCGTGCTCGTTGAAGCATGTTTGCTGGAAAAAATAGTGGTTAAATGGGCGGAGCATATCTCTTGGGTGGGTTTAATTGCTTGTCATATTTATTTTTGACTTTTCTAACAGTTGAAACCTTTGAAAAAAAAACTCGAAGAGGAGATCTTGCTCCAAGAATGCATGCAAGCCAACCTGGACAACTACCACTGGCTTTGTGGGAGCGATTGGTGGTGGGGGCGTGGCCTGAGTGCTCTGTGCAACGCAGCGTTCGCCCTGACATCGTCCATTGTAGCATGCATCCTCTCCTAGGAATGAACTTCAGTGGCATTATTGAAATTACCCAGGGTAATCGTGTTGATGGCCCATGGATTTATCTATCATCAACATGTCTACCCCGGGTAATCTTGTGCATGGAGGCCCAGATGCACTCATATTGTAAAGACTGAATTCATTAGGATGTTGTGCTCTTGAAGACTCCAGAGGTAGGTGGGACCCATGGAGATGGAACAGGGTAAAAGAAACCAACCAACCGTTGCTGAGCCCTGCACAACTACCACCCGGCTTGATTTTTGACGCACACCTCGGCTGACCGTGTGATCTGTCGCAGTACAAATACCTAAAACCTATTTCATTAATTTTATTGGCTGGAAGATTTTAAAAATTCACTTGTGACCCACTTTGATCCACAGTTATTCCCCATTGAACAACTCGGCCTTGGTGAATACGAATACAAGTTGTCTACAATAAATTGAATTCTGCAATATTCCGTAATTTTAAACAAAGGATTGCAGACCTGTGTACATATTTGATAACCCATCAGCGTTTCTCATAGGTGGAAACGGCCGCATGAAGGCGTTGCTGAAGTGATGTTGACTGGAGCATTGTTCGTTGTCCACTGGCCATGCGCGTTCGCGCGCAGAGCGCGACTGGAATTGCATCAAAATTTACGCATTTTTACACCACTAGGACCATAGAATTGCTTTAATCCATCATTTGAACTTATAATCCAGGATTTACAAGACTTCTTAATATTAATTTAATTTAGGAAATGCTGGGGTGGTGCTGAAGTTACGAACTCTGGCTCTGGCTCCTCAAATTTATTACACTACTAGACGGTATACCCGGCTTCGCTCGGGAGTTCTCTACCCCCGGCTTTTCACACTGATGCGGATAGTTATTGATACTTATACATTCACTCGAACTGCCCACGAACATTTCGATGACCATCATGTTGAGTATTCTCGGTAGCCCCTTCGCACGTAAACGAAATAACCGGTATAAAAAATTAATCAAATTGGCGCAAAACGGTTGTCATATTCGTGCTCAGCGTATTCGATAACCCCAGTAGGCATGTCCTCACCAACCCGTGGGCAAAAATTGCCAAAAATCAATAAAACCGATAAATCAATACTTGGCGCAAAACGGTTGTCGTATTCGTGCTCAGCGTATTCGATAACCCAGTAGACATGTCCTCACCGACCCTCGGGCGAAAATTGTGAAAAATCAATAAAATCGATAAATCGATAATCAATCGATAACCTAAGGTAGCCTTAAACCTCCGCCGGCCCGAGTTGTATATGTGTGCAAAGTTTGGTCCCGATTGCTTAACTCTCTGCAATTTCTATTCGGAACATACATACACACACATACATACAGACATTCATTTTTATATATACAGATTATAGAGGTCAGGGTGTGTAAGCTACATCACTATTATGCGTGCGCTTCTCGCGCCAGACGACCTGTGGCGGAGACTTTTCCGCGCCGTAACGAGATGCGTCGCGTGTCACAGACCCATCTTGGCTGCCGTCGCTTGCTACGTAGTACTGTGATAAAGAGGGAAGTTATAGATTCGCTACGACTATTTGTCCGTAAATGCTCCTACAAGTTTGATATCTAATATGGACGAACATTTTTTATTTTTCGCAAAATTGCAGAAATTGATGCCGGAATTGAAAATTGTTCTTCTATAGCACTGCACACTGTGTATGTATATTATAATATTATTCATTTTCAACCCAATTTTTCCACTCACATGACCACATTACTTGGTTGCATTATCTCGAAGACAAACCAAATCCAATATAATTTTCTACGGTCGCAAATATAAAAGTACATTCGTGGCTTGTCGTCGAACAAATTATTCTCAATAAATCTAGAAATGTTCGATGTTATGTTGCTTTTTTTTTAATTTGCAAAAAATTGCACTTAAAATAATTAGCCAATCTCCACAGATAAAAATGTACTGTTTCAGACGCCGCTGTTAAGGTACCCTTGGAGCTGGTCGTCTAGTCCATGAATGCATACAACCAGGAAGTCTGGGTACTATCTGTTTCAAAAATTGGAGCAATCCAGTGCTTTGCGTGTAGCTGCACAAGGCGCATTTTGTCTCACGTCAAATCATGAAAATTAAGCGCTATTATTGACTGGAAACGTGCCAAAACATGTCTCGCCTATAACAACTGGCGAGACTTGTAAGTATAAGTATAAGTATAAGTATAAGTATAAGTATAAGTATAAGTATAAGTTTATTACGTTTGCAAAAGGCAAACGTTATAAAAGTACAATGAAGACCAGCAAAAAAAAAAACAGTACACGTAGCAACGAAAAAGACATGGTGAATACAGCTAAAAAAACTTTTTAAAACGTGGTTTCAAAAAACTAAGAAATTTCATATTTCAGCAAAATGTGCCGCACACGGCGTTTGAATTGACTGTGTGTAAGGGTCGTCGCAAAATTTTTTGTGATCCGAAGATAGGCGCTACCCGCCCGGATTGTAAATGATCTCGCTCTGATGCTCGTTTTTGGCCGAGTCAGCAGAATTTTGTAAGGACTACCTCTTGTACGGGACCTTCCCATTCTGAAGAAATTTTTTGGTCCCCCAGAGACCGATGAATGCAAAATCTTATGGACCAAGCAGACATCAAATACTCGGCGCCGAGACTCCAGAGATGAAAGCCCTAAATACTTATTTCTGATTGACGCTCTTGGAATCCTAGAATACAGAAATCCCCCAACCCTAGCCAGTAGTTTCCGAGTAAAATTATTCTGCACCCTCTCTATGAAATAAATATCTTTCATCTTAGTAGGATTGAACACTGTTGCGCTAGATTCTACAATCGGGCGCACATAAGTTTTGTATGCTTTAAGAAGGACAGGTTTACTTCTAACTGACAGGGCCTTGAAAATTTGGAATGTCCTTAACATGGCCAACTTACATCGGATTTTGATGTGCTCAGAAAAGTCTAGCTTGCTAGTGTAGCTGCTCTGAACACGGTTTGAGAGCCGGGTTTTGCATGGGTTTTGCATGAGGTGACGTGGGTTTTGCATGGATTGTGGTCTCATCTATCCTTGCTTGTGTGAAGTTGCAGGGCAGCACCCCTGCTGTGGAGGATGCTCGGCACCCCCTTATCGTCTGCCACATCCAGTGACTCGGAGCTTCCTCCTGCTGGAAGTCCGATGAGGTGCTCCGTACATTAAGATGGTGAATGCCCCTCATTTTAATATGCAATATTTTTGTGTTCCAGAGAAACCTACAAATTCTTAGCATAACTATGTGTATACCAATTAGTAAATTTTTTACAGGCATAAATCACATTGAATGTCAGGATACGACGGCAGTAATTAATAAAAAAAATAAAATAAGGGCCTATTTACAAATCGATGCAGAACCCATGCACACCTACGCAAATCCCGGTTTAATCCGGTGCAAAACTCGGTTTTTTTAATCAATAATCTTCAGCATTGCTTAAATCGGTGCAAATCCCATACATACCCATTCAGAACCCATGCGTCTTCAAATCCGATGCAAATCCCATGCAAATCCCGCGAAAAACCCACGATTTTCTCAAAGTCATGCAAAACCCATGCATACCGATGCAAAACACGGTTTTTAGATTTCCTAAGTAGATTCTGAATGATTCTAAATTCCGAATGCTCATATGTACGTGGAAAGGAGGTGTACTTCTGGTGGAAGAAAAGCGGAAGCAGTGAGAGCGCTCGTTCTCCAGCACCAGAATTTTCCGAACAGAATTTATTTCTTTATTTTATTTATTTATTAAATGCAGTTATTGTGCTCCAAACACTTCCAAACACCGATTCAAAACAAATATTGAACTACAAAAAAGACTAAAATGAAATGTTCAAAAAATTCTTGAATCTTGGAAAACAGCACTATAGCATCATATGTAGGTACTATCGCAGTTGCGCAACACCTATTAAATCCTTTTCTCTAGCGCTCCAGCCAAATATTTACCAATAAATTTAGAAGGGTCCTGTGAGGTATGCAACTACCAGGAATCACCTCTTATAGGATTTGCGCATATATGTATGTAACAATGTAGATTCTAAAAAACACCCTCACCAAACTACATATGTACAACTAAATGGATCTATAGACGTGGATTTTCGAAAAAAAAAATAACAGAGGCTTAGACGCAAATTTGTCCACTTATGCGAGAATGGAATTGCCATGTCAAAATGATAACTTCAGAGCATAGCTAGAGAATTTTCAGGGAAAACGAGGTTGCAGACCAGAACAAAATAGAGCGAATAGTAACCTGCTTTGACTGCCTCCACATTTCCCAGATGTAGTCGACAAAGGAGTGATGCATGTAGAAGACCGGATCATTTCCTGCAGTTGCTTGGTCGTACATCTCACCACCTACATAGATGTGAGGATTTCCATGAGTGTACTCGAGTACGTTGAAATTCGGTTGGAAAGGACATCCCTAGAAGTTCAGCGCTTGGAAAGACCGTTCCGACCCCCCCCCCCCTTTCCCTCTCCAAATATAATGCAAACCTGCTTTGGTGAGGTGAAGGCAAGCACTTGGCTAATGTCTGTCTGACCCATCATGAATTGAATCTCATCCTCAGAGAAACACTTCCCCTTCGCACCAACATCACGACGAATATTAGGGCGACCCTAAGAATGAACCACTACGGTTGTTGGGTAAGCCATAGTCGACCACTACGGTTGTTGGATGAGCCATAGTCCCACCTCCAATGTTCTCCATTCCCTGAACGGCCCGCCAGACACACTCCCGCCTGTGGTTTCACCCATAAATTCATTTGTCCACATTATGGAGTCCTTCGAATTGGGCATGTTTTCATCCAAAGTCGAATCCCAGTAGGGTAGTGCGAGTTCGGGATCCACTTGCCGTAGGGCTATTTCAATCCTGAAAATCAGGGAAGAATCTTGGAAACAAGACGGAGTGGTGTGAAGAGCACACTAGCGGGTTGGCTAACGGAATTCATGGATATCAGGACAAACCTCTTCATATACTCTCTGTGCCATGGTAGGAACGCTGGTCCAGAATGTGCACCACCACTGCTCGCAAACTGGGCGTGGATTCTAGCCAGTCGGTCAAACTCGCCACTAAAAAATCGTAAGAATCCCTTCCACATGCATCTGGATAACATAAAAATGCTATCGACAGATGAGTACTGTTGACAAAAAATCAATGAACAGCACTTGCGTTTTTCATAACTGAGAATAGGTAGATGAAGTCCTTGGTAATTTAGTAGTTCTTGGTAAACAAATAACACATAGCGCTGTGTGGTAAAGCTGTGCAAGATTTTGAATGAGGCCGAAGTGAAAAACACAATTTAAATTCAGAACAAAACGAGGAAAATTAAGTGAAGGTTTAATTACCCAAGTTTGAGGACATTATTTATATTCTCTACTATTTGCTGTTTTATTTTCTCCTGTTGAATGCAAAGGATGGCAAAAATTTCCTGTTCGATTTCCGTATAATATAGTGCACGAAACGGAAATCAAACATAATAGTTTATTTATTTATTTATTTATTTATTTATTTATTTATTTATTTATTTATTTATTGTTTATTTGTTTATTTATTTATTTATTTATTTTTCTCTCTTCCATATCTGATTGTCAGTATTCTGTCACGTGTACTTTTAGGCTACCGCGACACTATTAATAACGCATGGCTGTGTCCATACTCGATCGCGAGGCGATGACGTCGCTGCGACGCGACGGCTAGCGAGCAAGTTGAGTAGTGCTGTCAGCTTTAGGCGAAATCCCGTGAACTCATGCCGTTACACAGAATCATGTACCTATGCTTGGAGCTTTAGCGATCCGAAATTTAGAGGAGGTTCTTACCGTAACCCATTTTTGTTCATAGATTCAAGGTAGGTTGCGGAAGGAAAGGTGTCTTCCAGGATCTATCAAAACTTTGCACAGAGAGATTATCTCTAGTGTTGATCACTATTTATATACATTGTATGCATTGTATTAATGGTATATTACAGTTAACTCCAAACGGCCGTAGACAAAGGGCTGGGCCGACTGCGGCGCGGGCACTATGGTTGTCTGCTGCACCGCGGCAGCGCGCCTGCTGAGCAGAGATACAGAGGAAAACCGATACGTCATGATTTCCCGCTACCTCGGGAGGTGCAGCAGACAACCAGAGTGTCCGCGCTGCGGTCCCGCTCCTTGTCTACGGCAGTTTGGAGTTCATTGTACATTACATTACCTTACATTACATTCCCTTACATTACATTACATTGTATTTATATACATTCCTTGTCGAAAAGGTAGACAATGTTGCGATTTCATAGCGTCGCGGCTGCAGAATCGCGACTTGACCTACTCAACCCTGCCACTTTGAGCATACTCTCCCCGCATCCCTCGTCCAGGTTCCACCGCGATTCTGCAGTTACGGAATCCGTCTATCTTTCCGACAAGTACTGTACTTGTACTGTAATCCTATTTTGATGAGGATTATTGTAGGATCTGTAGGTCTACTGCACAAAATTGGTAAAAAATGACGAGATTAGCAGAAAAACGAATGTGATGTAAAAAATGAGATCGGATCGTGGCCCCAGTCTGAGGTAACTCTCTACGTAGAGTTTGGTATGATTTTGTAATGTACCGTAACTACAGTACACCTTGCGTATCCTTGCACGCCACAGCGCCCGAATCTATATGCAGAGTTATTTCATATTAACTACATAGTTAGTGTGGTACCTGCTTTTGATGGTCCTGAACGCTGTATGAACCCTATTCCTTTCGTCGTCAGTGAGCTGCCTATACTCCTTGCGCAAAGCCTTTCGTAGAGGTCGGCCCTGAACCGTGCACGAGCTGCCACCCGACCCTGAATCAGGGACCATTATACTGTTTGGAACCCGTCAAATCCTCTCAGGTCCCGGCTCACCTCTGAAAAACACACATAGACAAGCGATATCCATGCACTGATACATATTACTAGCTATAGGAGCGAAGTCAGCGGCCAGCTGAGCCTTACCGCCAATCGAAGGCGGCTTTACTGACGTTGGTGCTGGCGTCTTCTGCAGGACGATTTGGATTAATTTCTGGAGAATTTCCAGAGAAATTCTGGAAATTTCCTACCCTTGCGCCGTCATCCCATCGTTGCAACTGTTGACAGACAATGCGCAGCGCTTCCGAGGGGGCTTTGCTACAGTCTATGGATGTAATTACAGTAATCCAGGCGAATACTGTAGTCCATAGCAGGAGATATTTGGTCCTTGACATTGATAGCGGGGATACAGTTTCGCGTGTTCTTTCTCAGGATGAAGAGCGAATCCAAGATAGAAGCCCCTGAAATACCATGAAAAAATCATGACTCATTTCGAAATAAATAAGATTTCCGCAATTTCAGAAAAATTCAAGTAAATATAGAAAATCAATAATTTCAGCGTGGACTAAACAATCATCATGTGGTATGTATACTACTACTATGTATAAAGAGTAAATGCTAAGTGAGACGGAACACAAGTGATTGGTTGATAGGAATAACAACCTGACTGGTTGTTATTGTAATGCTATTCGATAGTTGGCTACGTCTGCAGTTAGCAGAATCACAGAACGATCAGAATCGATCAATAACAGGTGTGAGTGCTCCTACTACCATACGTATCAGTGGCCCAGGAGCAGGAGTCCTTGAAAATCCTTGATTTCCCGGAAAAATATCGGCTTACTCTCTGGAGAATGGCTCAACTTAGGTACATATTGTGCTAAAAACCGGTTTTTTGATCCGTAGGCCTGATCGAGGCCAAGCTAGGGTTGATTGCATCCTGAAAAAACTTCTAATCTCTACTCTCGAAGTATGATGAGCTGCGTGTATCAAACTCGCCCCATTGCCAATATCCTTACCTAGAGGTACTAATTCAAGAGGTTACCAAGCACACTGAGATTACCCAGGATAAACGTGCTACCTCTGCTATGCTACCCAATATGGCCTTGACCTGGTTGCATCACTGAGATTACCCAGGGTAAACTTGTTGGCGCTCGTGTTAACGATGGGTAAACTTGTGTCGTACTGACACATTTACCCTGGGTAACCTGAATGATGCATTAGGCCTCTGGATGCATAGTTGAGATTACCCAGGGTAAACTTGTTGACGCCTGTGTTAGCAATGGGTAAATTTGTGTCGTGTTGACACATTTACCCTGGGTAGCCTGAATGATGCATTAGGCCTCTGGATGCATAGTTGAGATTACCCAGGGTAAACTTGTTGACGTCTGTGTTAGCAATGGGTAAATTTGTGTGGTGTTGACACATTTACCCTGGGTAACCTGAATGATGCATTAGGCCTCTGGATGCATAGTTGAGATTACCCAGGGTAAACTTGTTGACGCCTACGTTAGCAATGGGCAAATTTGTGTCGTGTTGACACATTTACCCTGGGTAACCTAAATGATGCACAAGGCCTCCGGATGCATCGTTGAGATTACCCAGGGTAAAATCGTTGGCGTCCGTGCTAACAATGGGTAAACTTGTGTCGTGTTGACACATTTACCCTGGGTAACCTGAATGATGCATTACGCCTCTGGATGCATCGTTGAGATTACCCAGGGTAAACTTGTTGACGCCCACGTTGACATTGGGTAAATTTGTGGGCTCTTAAAGGCAGCACCCACGGAAAATTTCGTTGCGAACATTCTAAACGTTTTGGAAAACCTAGGACTTGGGGGATACTTTCGCGGCATAAGCCGCGTTGAAAGTGTCCTTTTACTTACTTTCAATGAAATCGCCTAGGTTTAGAAGGACTTGATTCTCAGCTGATTGTACGTGTTTTCTCGGTTGCATTCGGTTGTGTTAGAGCACCGGAATCTTTTTGGGGCGCCAGAAACATCGATTTCCAGCTGATCTATTCGCCAAACCATCCCCTTCTCTGGTGAACTTCCTTGTTATGCCTTGGGAAATACTTCGATCTTCCCAAATTTCTCAATTTTGTTTCTCATAATTGTGATCGTTAATAATCGAAGCTTTGCGGTTATTATAGCTGAATGACTGGTGTTAGAGATAGTTTTTCTTTGCGAATTTTCAATTTTTTGTCATTCCTCCACTGTGAGGAAACCCCACGATGTTTTGGTTTCTGAATGACCTCTTTGTTAATCGGTATTAATTTCCCACTTTTTATTTCTTTTGCAACAGTTCGGAGAGGCCGAATTTTATAAAAATTAATTGATTTTGGCAAAATCCACTTGATGGAAAAGACGGCCTTATCGATCTTTCGCTATCGGTCATCATCCCATGGCTCGCGCAACTCGACCATCTCTGACGAAAGCAACATGATTTTGGACTTCTAAAGAGGAGGATTTTGGCTCGAATGGAAAATTCTGTCTTCAAGGAAGTGTTGAGCAACCTCGTTACCTCCAGAAAATGCTGAGATCTTAGAGTCGAAAATTTCCGTGGGTGCTGCCTTTAATACGTTTAAAGTAATCTCGATGATGAACGCGGCCTCATAATTAGGGACGTTACGCCATTTACCCTGGGTAATCTCAATAATGCATTCCGACCCAGATGTGCACGATTATTTCGGATACAACAAAATGGTAGTTCTTGTCTTTACAGTACGTTCCGAGTGAAAATCGTGGTGGGACCTACCCAGGAAAACTGGTTTCGGAAAAAGGCCACTACTAAGGATCCGAAACCGGCTATGCGTCCAGGGTAACGCTTCATACTCTGAAAGATTCCGAACGACGTTTGATTTTAAAATTATGCAATATTTACGTGCTTAAAAGGGAAGGCAGGATGGTACTTGTTGCCCTTACAGTGTGTACTTTTCGAGTACAGAACGTTTTCTCCTGGAAGAGCAGTGCAAATCTAGAGATCATGATTATAGAAATGGAATTATGAAATTTCTCTAGTAGAGATGGTTATTGCAAAAGTCCAGAAAAATCTAGCACTACTCTTTGGAAGACGATTTTTTTTTACTTTTTAAATTACTGTTGCTAGAACTGGTACTTACACCAAATTCACCAAACTCTCGTAGTCCAGGAAGTTTTCGAATTAGCCCTTTGCTTTGGCGAACTTCTCTTTTCAAATTTGTCCTTTTTGTTTATTTCCATGTACTTAAGAACTTCAGCTCTAAAACTTGTCGTTTTTTAAGGAAGCAGGGAAGCACCAGGATTAAATAAACAGAGGGAGTAATAATCCTGGATTCCAGATGTTTACAACTATTCTGACGCCACTGCTAACAACTGGCTTGTTGCTGCCGGATGCCTTTCTGCCCCATCCAGCTCACATATTAACCATGGTTTGTTTGGAATGCGACCAGGGTCTGCATGCAAAATTCAGGTTACCCAGCGTAAGCGTGTTCACACTACACAAATTCAACCCTCGATAACAGGGAATTCAACATGTTTACCCTGGGTAGTCTCATTTGATGCATTCACACCCAAGAACAGAATTCCTGAAACGCTAACCAAGCAAGCCAGAGCTGGAATGGGATGCATCATTAAGTTTACCCAGGGTAAGCATGTTGACGTCCGTGCTAGCGATGGGTAAACTGGTGAGGCCTTAACTCGCCTACCCTAGGTAATCTCAATGATGTGGGATCTGGTTACCGCGATTGGTTATACTATAAACTATGTGATCGTAGGAGACGCGGAACGTTAAGGTTGGTTAGGTAACCCGGTTTCGCACGGTTAAGCGTTTAAGATTCCCAATCCAGTAAGTGTGTATATGCATGTATGGTACGGTTCAGTAGGTTTAGCCCTAGTGATGTCCACAACGCTTGTCACAAGCCCAAATTGATATCTCTAGTCTATTTTAAGTGAATATATACCAATATACAATGAATATCTAATAGTGAAGGAACCACTTCTTCCCGAAAAGCAGCTCTCTGGATCCCCTAAGGATGATCTCTGCTCCTCCCTGAACCCATTAACCAGTGCAGTAACCATTTTTTGCCCGAGTTTTTCTGTCGTCGGCTGTCGCAACAGATTCCGAGACCAGTGCCAACCGCAAACCACCGAGCAACCGACATGACACGACATTTGTTGTGAGTGTAATCGTTGGATCCGGAGCAGATATCACCAATCATTATGTCGGCCGTGGTTTCCCCCCTCTCGCTAAACCTCTGGTCCCATGTAGTAGTGTTCGTGTAGCTGCATCCTTCCTAGCGAGCAATTCATGGAATTTCAATCCCTTTTGGGGATGAAACTCCTTGTAAGGAATGGCCCATGCAACTCGGGCAGTTCAATTGGATTTACCCGTCCTGAGGAGCACTTTCCAGAATATGATCCACCCCCTGACCATCCGAAGGTGTGATAAACCTCATTTCCGACGAGCTGCTCCACCTCCTCCACACTTCAAGCTCACATTCGGCGAAGATTAATGATCGGTTGTAACTACACAGCGTTGTTGCACATCTTATCCGCAACCGCGCCACCACCGCACTATCTGTCTCACATGTCTCCACCTCGCCACCAGTCACCTGAGTGCTGAGATCCTCAAATCCGCATTTATCCAGAGGACAACTAGCATTTCTTGGCCGAAAACTACGCTTTTACTGGCAACTCCTGGCAGCTCTCCTCAGTTTTTCGCGGGCAACTAGCACTTTCAGTTTTCGTCGCTTCCGATACAAAGAGTCATTTATCAAAGTGACGCGTGTTTCACACGAGACTAGCACTATGTTCTTAGCGGATTTTTTGAATTTTTGTCCTCAGCGTGGAATGTTTTGGAACAAAAGAAAGGATCCTGTCAAGTGCATGACACTGAGCGGGAGCTGTCGCTGTAGTAATCGTTTTAAGATGAATCAGACTGCTTTACCAGTTAGGTGCTTCTAGAGCTCCAGCAAGAACTTTTCTGGCATCTACGGTTTTCATATTTTGTCCTAGTTTTTGACCTCGTTAAATCTAGAGTTGGATAGAAGCCAGTTAGAAATAGTAGGCAGTTGTACAAGCCTGGTTAATTTCATGTATGTCCAGCATCAGGTTTTCTGGGAAGCCAATATTTTTTCCAAATGGTTGATTCCATTTTTTTCTATTTTAAGGTGGAATACTGGGTAATAATGAATAAAATACCCGTAAGTCACGATATATAGTCACTGGTATCATTATACCCGTAAATGTTGCCGTTATTCCTAGGCATATTCTAGTGTATCCAGTGGCAAAAAGAATTTAGGTAGGGAAACACTGATTTTGGTAGTGTTACAGGAATCTACGACGCGAGTCAACTGTTAGATTGTGCTTTGTGCTTTAGTGCTTTTGCGCTATTCATGTAGAAAATTCATGCAAATTGAAAATCCACTGAAATTTCTGGTCATAATAGTTTTTCCTCTGAAGAAATAGCTACATTCTGAGCTAAGTTATGCATCTTGGAAAGTGCAGATCAAAAACGGCCATTATTTTAGGGTCAAGTTAATGCTTGAGCTTTCTAAAATCCAAACGAATCTTCTTTGAATTTCAAAATTTCAGATTCCCAAGGAGTCATATTTATTTGTTTATTTATTTATTTATTTATTTATTTATTTATTTATTTATTTATTTATTTATTTATTTATTTATTTATTTATTTATTTATCTTTGTTTCAAATCACACTTATCGTTTTCTGTTCAAAAAATTCTCCAGAAGCACCATAACTTCCATCAGTGCATCCCTGTTTCAAAAGTACGCATTAGGGCAAAATAAAAGCAGAATAATTCAATTAGTTTGTGTATTCATCTAAGAATTAGTTCAAAAATTCCGACATTTGCCAAAGGGAAATAATCCCGTTCTCATCTTTCCTCCAAGGTCATAATACTCCTTCTCTCTCTCTCTCTCTCTCTCTCTCTCTCTCTCTCTCTCTCTCTCTCTCTCTCTCTCTCTCTCTCTCTCTCTCTCTCTCTCTCTCTCTCTCTCTCTCTCTCTCTCTCTCTCTCTCTCTCTCTCTCTCTCTCTCTCTCTCTCTCTCTCTCTCTCTCTCTCTCTCTCTCTCTCTCTCTCTCTCTCTCTCTCTCTCTCTCTCTCTCTCTCTCTCTCTCTCTCTCTCTCTCTCTCTCTCTCTCTCTCTCTCTCTCTCTCTCTCTCTCTCTCTCTCTCTCTCTCTCTCTCTCTCTCTCTCTCTCTCTCTCTCTCTCTCTCTCTCTCTCTCTCTCTCTCTCTCTCTCTCTCTCTCTCTCTCTCTCTCTCTCTCTCTCTCTCTCTCTCTCTCTCTCTCTCTCTCTCTCTCTCTCTCTCTCTCTCTCTCTCTCTCTCTCTCTCTCTCTCTCTCTCTCTCTCTCTCTCTCTCTCTCTCTCTCTCTCTCTCTCTCTCTCTCTCTCTCTCTCTCTCTCTCTCTCTCTCTCTCTCTCTCTCTCTCTCTCTCTCTCTCTCTCTCTCTCTCTCTCTCTCTCTCTCTCTCTCTCTCTCTCTCTCTCTCTCTCTCTCTCTCTCTCTCTCTCTCTCTCTCTCTCTCTCTCTCTCTCCGTCTCTTTCTTTCCCTCTCGCTCCCTCTTAAACATAGGAGCATTCCATGGGCCGTAACCAAGAACATATCCGTAGGAAACGAAATCGACACGGAAATGTAACCGCGTCTTGTCGACATTTCCAATCCTGCGATCCAGGAATGATTTTTCCAGTTTGGGAACATACCCGCGGACGAGCTTTCCGTCTCAACGCTAATATTTGAAAATGTCCGCTATTTTGCGATTGGAGCAGAGTTTCTGTAATTTCTCAACATTCTATAATTTCTCAACAGAGACAATTGTATGCTAGTGCCTAAAAAACGATCCCACTCAGGGAATGGGTACGATTTTCCAACTAGTTGCACCCACACTCCCTATAATCAAAAAGTATTGAGAGTCTTCCACATTTCTTAGGAGTAATAGGGATTGGTCTGTTAATAGATGCTGGTTTCGAATATGTCCTCTGCATTATTTGTTTCTGAGCATGCATGCACCACACACCTGTTGCTTACTCTTGTTGTCACAAATGTATATAACATTTTCCTGATATACTTCTTTTTCCTTTTTTCTAGAAAAGTTTAATGATTATGCTTGCTCAGTGCTCTTTGTGTCACATTCACTGTCCTAGAGAGCTTCGCTCAAATATTTTCTGAGAAAATTCTTCCTCTGTTGAATCCGTTCTATCATCCAAACAGCTAACTAAATGTATCATTTATTTTACTGCCTTTTTTATGTATTTAATCAGCCATTTGCTTACTAACTTATTTATTCACCATTTCATTTGTTTCAACCTGTTTCAGCCATTTGGTCATCCCCTACCGCTTTCGTTATTTTCTTTTCCTGGGTAAGACCAAGTCCTTAATGTGTAAGTTTTGGAAGTGAAATATAAAAATGTAAATATACACCTGCTGTTTTGCGACTAGGGCGACTCTCGAATGGGGCTCTGCGGCAGTTGATCCTGTCGCCTCATTGGCTCAGGGGCAGAGCGTCTGTCTAGTAAACAGAAGGTCGCTGGTTCGATTCCAGCATGAGGCATCCTTTTGAATGCACCATGATTTCTCTATTTTGTGGTTTTGCCCTAGAAACTTACCATTTGTTGGAGCCACTATAAAAATCTGCTGGACCATTCCCTCAATTTTAAGGAAACTTCTAATTTTTCCATAATTTTCTAGAAACATCCTTACTTCTCCATAGTTTATTTTTGTTCTTCTGGCATTCTGTGGACAGTTTCTGCATCGTACCATTTTTTCCACGCTTCTGATAGTCTCTAAGGATTACTGTACTTCCCGTTGCTAGAGTAATGTCCATGTAGTCATTCCTTACCAAAAGCAATAACTGTAAAGACATTTAATGTCGGCGCGGCTTTGATTACTCATAAACCAAGCGCTATGAGTGGTAATGTCGTCTTTACTCGGCCATACCACAAATTCTTCTCATAATAGTCGAACTGTTTAAAATACAGCGTGAAGAAACAGTTATTTTGCGGTTTTCCAGAGGAAAATTTCTGGATGCAGAGACTTCTGCTCTCAAAAATTAGCGACAAACTTCATCAGAGGAAGTTCTTTCCGGATTTTTGGGAAGCCCTAGGAGGTCTGTACCCCTTGTACCTGGTAATGGCATAGTAGGCCATTACTTGTCACGAAATTATGAACGCGGTCAAGTTTTGTTCGTCGCATCCGAGGTGATGATAAGACTTCTGATAACGAGGATTCGTCGCGCTCGCGCCGCACGGTCTCACCTCTCGCCCTGTTGTTTTCTCGAGACGCTCAACTGACTAAAGTAAACACGCACACAGAGGTCATGAGCCAGGAATTTTGAATACTGTAAGCAAACTATTGGACTGTACTGTATTATTTACGTGTAATAAAGGCCCCTGAAAATTTTACTTCCCATGGATCTGACGATGGAAGGAAGAATGGGATTAGAAAGGATGATCATCAGTCTTCCTGTGATCGAAATCCCTATGTTTACCAAAAATCTCATCAATTCAAGTCATTTGTATTCCCGTCAAAATGAATGCCTCATGCTGGAATCGAACCAGCGACCTTCTGTTTACTAGACAGACGCTCTGCCCCTGAGCCAATGAGGCGCTGTAACGTCAGCTGCCCATAGCTGTTCAGGTCGTCCCTTGGAGATGGAAATACTGGAACAGCACAACAAGTTATTCAACAACCTGATAATAGATAGTAGTAATAAAAACACGGTATAGTAGTAGATAATAATAATAGAAATAAAAGTATTGGGAAAAATAATTTCATTTTTGATTTTGATTTAATTCTGAGGAGACGCAACAAAGGTGCAAAATCTCTCAGAAGAAGGAAATGTTGTTTTTTTTTTAAATTTTTCTTTTCGGAATTTTGGCGAGATATCTTTTCCCAGAGACACCGTCCGTGCAAGAATTTTATTCCTTCCATATCGCTACTCTGTGACTCTTCGTGAGAATCAATCTGTGACTGTTCGAGAAAAAATCCAGAAAGTTTCGAAAGTTGTATTCTGAGCAGAAAATTCATAATTTCGAGTTTTTTCTTGAATTCTGACACTGAGCCAGGGTCCACCTTGAGTGTGGACCAAAGCAGAAGAACTTTTTAATTCGCCATCCGGAGCAAGCACATCAATGTAGGTTGTCGAGTCGGGCAAGCGTCATTTGTATCTGAGTTACCCTCTTTCTCCCCAATTGACAGCCACAACCGCACCGGTCATTTTCTTCCACGTGATTTTGCAGCTTTACTGTACTGACTGCAAACAGATTACTGTTAGAAAGGTTAAACCCTGTCCTGGCAGTTCTAAGCTCAATTCCATGGGAGGATAAGAAGCTAGAGGACAGTAGCGCGTTGATCAAATAATGCACTGGAATCATTCGATATTCGAGTATTCGATTTCGAATAAGTCGACAAGTTGAAATATTCAGAAAATGGAAATCCTACACCTTTTCGTGGACGAAATTAAAGCCTGGGAAGCTGTGTTTTTGAATTGCTCGAATTTTTGGATGGACCTTCGAATTGTTGCTATTTGAACTAAATAGGTTTGTTCGATTTTTATTTGGTCACCACTCTAGTGGATAGACTAGCTTCCGAATAAAAATTGAATAAATCTAGCCAATTTAATAAATAATTCAGTACCTCATCCAGAAAAATCGAAAATTCCAAAAAAAAAGAAATTCACCGCATTTCTTTCTTTCCCCTCAGGCTACAAGATCCGTTATCTGAACATTCGAAATACTGAATCATTGGAAATCAAACATTCAAATACTGATGATATTTAGTTCATTCTTCGGTCAACACACTACCAATGGACTTGAAAATCCTAGTCCTAGGCATAATTCCTTTCAACCTTCAGAAATTTCAAGAGAGAAAATTTTCATTGATACTTTCAAAACCCTCTCTCTTTGACTTTCACGTCGAGGGGAAGCATTGTGCCTCGGCATTGTGTATAATAATAAAAAAGTAAATGAATGAATGAAAAAATTACTGGTCCACTACAATTTTGTGGCCCCAGACTACTTCAAGACACCGAGATGTTTTCGAATGTTGCGCCACACACTACGTCGCCTGTTACGTAATATTTACATTCCAGTCTGTGACTGGGGGTCTCGTTGATTGTTCTGAGGTTATCTATGGCCTGAGTCATTGTCCGTCGGTGTGCTTCTGCAAATTTATCGCCATACTTTAGTGTTCGACAGCGTTACTTATGCGTTTTAATGGTTTTGAGACATAGGGCTCACAGTCGACCGCTGCTAAACCAGCTATGAGTCAGGATTTCTGGGCCAGGCCCTTAACCCTGTAGCCTTTGAGATTACCTTGTTAGGACGAACCCTTTGCGCCGAGCCAGATGCCACCACGTCAGCCCACGGCTCTGTTGTTGTGGGCCGCCGCTTATCAGAAACTGTGCAGCCTCGGCGATGATCTGCGGAGCATCAAAAATTTTATCGCCTCGTTTTACGACTGTTCCATACAACAAATCTGGCCGACGGGACGGTCGCGGTTACACACTGCTGCCGAGAGCGAACGCCTCGCTATTAGCCGCGCATGAAAATGAGGTGCGGCGATGGAGATGCGCGTCACGTAGATCTTCATCTTCCCAGCCGTCCTCGACATCGTGTTCGCGGACGATGGTTATCAAACCGCAGTTCATGGTATTGTTTTGTTTTCTGGGGGATTTCCAGTAGACTTTGACCACTCACATCATTACAAGGGATTACTGTAGGTACAGTAATCCTTTGTGCATGAGAGTGCCTCAGATGACCCGGCTTGTTTTTTAGCCACCAGACGCGGCGACTCCTGCCCATTCAGACCTCAGACCAGTGCCAGGATAACAAGGACACCGATATCCAGAACACCTACGACACTCCGAGACAACGATGCGGTGAAGGCGATGGCTATCTAAGCGGGCGGGGTGGTGGTGGCCGGAGTATGCACAATCAACGCCGCGTATCTAGCCGCCGTGTTCTACCGCATCGAACGCGCTCTGCGGTTGCTTTTGAGGTCGCGACGTGTGCTGCGATCATTTCCACTTCTGAAACACCTCTTTACATAGCCAATTTCGTTCAGAATATAACATTTGAAGAAATCTTTCTTAGACTCCTTCTCGGTGTTTTTTCTGGATCTTTCCCGTTTTTTCTGGACGTTTTTAGAAACTTACCGAGAGCGGAATTCAAGTGCAAATTTCTGCAGAGATTGTTACCCACCTGCTTATGCAGATTGAACCTGGGCTTTTACTGAGATTACCCATGGTAAAAACGGTGACGCTCTTGTCAACCGTGGGTAAGTTGGAAGGGGGTTCACATATTTACCCAGGGTAGCCCCATTTATGCATGAGGCCTCTGGAGAAAAATATATTCCACTTCATTCCTCTCAATATCCATTTTCTTCCGTTGCTGTGACGAAATTTCCAGAAGCAATGCACTGCTTGAAAAACTCGTTCATTCCCTGCTTGCTTGTGAAGTAGCTGCTTCCTTTAGGTATGTTCAAGTATCCTACCTCAGTACTCTGTATTAGTTACATTTTCCGGAAATATAAAAATCCACGAATTTTCCGGAATTGGTCAACAACCCACACATCAGGCAATCGATTATGAATGCGCTTGTGTAAAGATCAGCTTTGAATAATACTGCTGTCACAGCAAAATTTTATTTTATTAGTTTATACTCCATTTCCATTAATTTATACACAAGAAACACATTAATTTTTTCAGGAGCCCCCGACTTCAACATTGGTGATTTCATCCATGCAGTTGCAGTAATTTCTGATTTTTATTTAAATTGTACACTTATAAATTAGTTAAGCAGATAACTCCGGATATTTCTATTTAAGTAAATCCAGAATTCTGCCCACTTCACTGCAACATTTCTTAAATTTCCCCTGTAGTTCAAACGGAAACCAACTGCCTAATCTCCAGAAAAGGAAGATTATCTCTTCTCTGCTGTTCCTTTTTCGATTCCTTGACAAATTTCTAATGAATATCTCTCAGTGAAGGCTTGAGTCAATGCACATTATCGAATTTCTTAAAAGTTGAAAAATTACTGAGATTGCTACAAATCGAGCAAAAAATTTGCCTCCGAATTGGGAGGAATCCAAGACACCTAAACACTGGTCTTTAGAAATGTAGCGTGGCTGAAGTGGGAAACCCAGTGAACTACCTCAGTGAGCCCTACCGTATTGATTGATATTGATCCAGGAAAAATCACATCACCTTATCAATAACAGTCATGCACCTCGAACTCATGCGTGGCTTCCCAACCAAGAAAGAACTAAGGTTTCGAGACCTCTTTCTTTGCTTCCCTTGATATTTCGAAGTTCCTGGGAATAGATTCATCGTTGAGATTGCCTTGGGTAAACTTAGTAATTCCTGCGTTTTTATCCATCTGGATAAATCTGTGGGGTGTTGGTATGTTTACCCGGGTAATCTCAATGATGAATGTAGCCGCTGGGGTACATCACGGACTAGTGGGGCTTGGCAGGTCAACAGGGACAGCTACAGGTTTTTTAATCACTCCAGTGGAAAAAATGATCGGGGATGGATAAATTTGACTGCAGCCGTTTTCTTCAGAGAATTTTGACGGTAAATCTTGGCAAATTTCTAAAAAGATTCTCTTTTGGCTAGGGGTTTGCTTACATGGATAGATCTGAATATTTTTTACAGCTTCATCCAAAAGATGGCTGTATCTGGGCCAAAACCAGTTGGAAGGTGACCAGTGTGACTTCTGTTATTTATATGTAATGTTACTTATTATGGAGTAGTAAATGGTACTTCCTCCGACTGTCGCGATACTCAGTCGGGCGAGTTTCGAGAGCGAAACACAGGAGTTCTTTGGATTTTTGCTCAGAATTTGTAACAAAACCGACCATACGAAATCACCGACATGTTATCGATCGATATTGATCGCAACAGATAACTACTTGACTCCATTGTGGCATATGAATGTGAGACGTCGTTCAAGCCCCGTTTGCACTCCCGCACATGACATCATCACGAGGTTCGCCTCGTTGTCGCCGTTTAAATGTCGTCGTTACCGTAGCTTCGTGGCCGATCACACTTTGCGGCGTGGACCTCATTATCGATCGATAGCACGACTTCATGGGCGACTTCTACATTTGTTTGCATATCCTTCTGGTTCAATCCGCGCTGACGTCGTCGACGATTTCAACATCGCAGCGGCGAGCGTGTTTTGCTCGCTGCTGACGTCGTCGGCGACGCGAACGACGCAGCGCGATAACGACCAGCGGCGGCGATGTGCTTATTCGTGGTTTTTCTATCAGCCAGCAACGAGCCCACCAGCATTCAGCCAACGACTC
>JARK01001338.1:2087902-2105287 GCA_000688135.1 Ancylostoma ceylanicum | reverse complement strand
GGGGGGGGGGGGGGTAGCTCAGCGCGGCCGCCCGGCTGCCGACGAGCGTATTTACAGCCTAACCGCGATAAAACGCTTCGACCGGCGGCGGCGGCGGCGGGCGCGGCGGCGTACGGTAGGTGCCCGGCGACGACACGACGACGACACCGTGTGGTGTGGTGGCGATAAGCCGCCCAGCGACACTTCTCCAGGCAACCGCCGTTCCGAACGGTTCCTCGGATCGTCGGCTGGTGGTTGCTTGGCTTCTTGGAGGGTTCGGGCGCTGAATTTCCGGGTTTTCGCCGCTTCTAAAGCCATTGAAATGGGCGTGTCCGTCCATGAATTCTAGTAATTTTTCCTCTTCCATGTTGCTTCACACAGTGTTCTCAATGAAATACATTTATTGCTTGTTTTTCTGGAAGAAACTAAGTACTCTCCTGGTCTAGCTGATTTTTCCTCCTGCCTTCTACCCCTTCTCTTCTCTCCCTTTATTTACAACCTAAGTCATCTCTAGCATTTTTTAGCTCTTCCTTCACATTCCTCGTCGGATTGACGGTACATTTCCTACAAAATGATGCTAATTTTGACTGAAGGTGTCCCTTAAACGTTCGGCACACCTTGTTCGGTGTAATAAATAAATAAACAAATAAATAAATAAATAAATAAACCATTTTCATTCTCAATGCATTTTACCACACACTGGATCAAGTGAAATATCAGATGTATTCGAATTCGAATATTCAATTTCGAGTAGGTCCAAGATTCAATAGACTGAAAAGGAAAAGCAACACGACCGTGGAGGAAACCAAGAAGGGAATTTTTCGGAATTTCTCCCTAAATTATTGGAGTGAATGAACTTACTGGTTTCGACACGTATTTTACCATGAGCAGGATTCTAATTGCTTAGGGGTGTCCTAAAATTCCCTGGAAAGTTTTTTTGGTCCAGAAGCCCAGTTTATAGCGAATCAGAAACTCTGGGACAGACAGCACGGTCATGCTGCGCCAGTTAAAAGTCGGTAATTGCACAACACTTGGCAATTCCTTGACCTGATACAGGTTGCTTGACTTCTAAATAAACACCATTGAATCATAATTTAACCCTTAAAGGCAGTGTGTCAGCTCGTCACAACCCCACTTAATCTGAACATATTCAGGCTGCTGAGCACAAAGATGTACTTTAAATTTCAAAAAGACGTCGAAAACCCCGTAAAATACGGGATCCTTTGGCCGAGAATTTCAAAATTCTCGGCCAGTTGTACGAGAGGCTTCATTCCGCAATGGAATCTTACTGAGGGTACGGCATGGTTTTCCAACACGGAACTACTTGTTCTGTATTCATTTTGGTAAGTACTCTCAATTTCTCGCCGCTTCCTCCTAGTTTGCGGCCAGCGACACTCGTCCATGTCAAGATCACATTTTGCCCTAAAAGTAGGGTCTTTTGACCGTTTTTTTTTTCGGATTTCAAGTACATCATTGGAATCAGCCCGTCGAGAAGAATCGGATTCCGTTGACATCTCGATACCCAAAACGACCTGATACACTGTCTTTTAAGGGTAACAAATTGAAATGTACGGTCTCGTTTCCGATTTGTACTGGTTCCCTAAAAGGAAAGTAGACAAAAGGGTACGGTTTCCCCTAGCATCCCCATTACCGCATGCATCATTGACATCACCCAAGGCAAGCTCGTTAACACCCCCCAAGTTTACCCATCATTAACACGAACGTCAACACGTTTACCCTGGGTAATTTTAACTTTGCATTTTGCCCGAGGTTTTCCCATTTTTCCTAGAATGGGGTAGAATCTTGCTTTTCTCCTTTACTTTTTGGAATGACATTGGTGTTTCCCGAGAACAGCGCTCCTTGACCTCTAATTTCCAAAACTTTAACCCCATCAAAATGCTTGGATAATTCGTAGATTCTATTGCCTTCCACCGACACATACTCTTTGATTTAAAACCAGCTTGAATCCACTATTTTTTGAGTTTCTATTACGGGAAAATACACTTCCTGGATTTTCTGGGACCTTTATTGGAGAAAAATTCACTTTCTGGACTTCTGAGTTAGACAGACCCAGAGAAAAACCGTAATTTTTTTTCATCACAGGGATTCCCCCTCAACTGGTATTGCTCGATGTCTTCCGATAAATTCTCGAATTTTTCGAATATTTGATGCAAAGTGCAATCCATAGCTATTGATTGAAAGTTTATTCAATTTCAGAAGTGCTGCCGAAAATCGGCATGAGCGTGTACCACAACGTACACGAATTCCTGCACGCCAACAAAACGCCCCTTATGGTAGGTTTCTAACATTCTCTTAACCCTACATTCCCATTTACCGTACCACCATGTGCCTGGATATTGTGCAATTACAGAAATCAAGCAGTCCAAACATCTTCTACACAAAACTTCCGGAACATCATCGCTCGAACAAATCGCTGCCGTCACCGTTCACCGTCCTGATTACGTCACCAGTACCGGATGGAACGATAGGTATCAGTGCTTATCGATCATTATTGATCGCTGTCGCGTTGTCGATTTTCACACGCCTCCGCCGCTGCCGCCGCCGCCACGCCGTGCGACAGGATTCGCTCGCTTATCGGTGGTGTTCATCGGAAATTCTTGTTATGGTTGTTTCGTGCGTGTCGTGTAAAAGTGCGGTAAGACACGGTTTGAAGTTGAAGGATTCGTGGGGTTTTGAGTGGCCTCCTCTGCGTCTCTAGCACGACGGGGACATTTGGGACGGTCATACCCACACATTCTAAAATAAACGGGTTCACCTGGCCGATAAAGTGAGAAAGAAGAACTTCCATTCTGGTGATAGCTTAGGAAAAATATTGCGAAATCCGAGCGAAACCCTATGGTCAATCGGATGTCAATCGGACCCATTGCATCGCTAATAGGGACCGCTTTCTTCAATCAGAATCACAGGATGGGGTTACATCATCGTGAGGAGAAATGGGGCGTTACCAGGCTACCGCGATTGGTGTATTGATTGAATGCGTTTCCTGGGCTACACTTCATGAACGCACAACCAGTCGAAACCAGGGCAGCAAACCAACTTTCACACCCTGCGTCTCTTAGGACTGCGTAGTCTGTACGATAACCAACAACGCTAGCCATCATAGGTTTGCTTGGTCACCGTCTTATGAATCTCAGCCCTGGTGAAGCCGTATTCCCTCCCACGACCATACACACATGGGCGTGGAGCATTATACCCAGAGGGCGGGGCGCCCAAGCTCCGTGATTGGTCAATTCGCGCAATCGGCCAATCGCAGAGCTCGGCCGCTGTTGTTTTCCCTGGAATAGCGCTCTACAGTCTACACATCTGCAGACAGCAATTGTCGCCCTATAGCAGCTAAATCTCATCCAGATTTAGTCTACTCAACTGCATAGGGCCTCAATTTGTCTTGGATTGCTATTTTGACTACAAGAAACTATTGGTTAGATATATTCCTGGAAGATATGCGCTCCTTCCAACCTGCGCTACTAGCCGAACAGGTACAAACCATTGTCAGCTGTTTTTACACTTTTGGTGATTAACCAGTTATTAATTCTATATTCCCGCTGTTCGCCTTCATATTCTGACATATTAATTTCCTTGTGTAGCCAATAGCAGGTGGACGCGGTCAAGACGCGACGCGACCGCGCCGCATACGTACTTATACTTCTTAAACCCAGAACAGTCGTCCATATTCAACACATTGACTGACATCGGTGACCACATCTTTACAGTTTATCCGTTCCATACCATTCATCTGTCCCGCTCGAGCATAGAAAACTTTTCTACTTCTCCCCAGCGCTGCTCGTACCTTTGAAAGTTGCAGCCGCAATGCGCACATGAATCGACCAATCGCGGCCCAGCACTGCACCTCTTGTCACTCAGCCAGTAGCGAATTTGGGTTTTGTACCTGGAAAGGGCGGTGCATGCGCACCTGCGATTGGGTAGTTGGTCCAAAAAGCCAATAGCAGAGCTCGACTGCATCGCCACTTCAAGGTACAGTGCTCCACACACCTGTTGGCTAGTAGTTGAGTACGATATGGCTATATTTAACACGGGCATAATGTTTTACGATTTTTCAACAGGAAAAAGATGTATGTATTCCTCAAGATTCTTTCGCTATTAGCCTCTCATCACAACGTTGCTTGCGAATAGCCTTAATCCCTTAATCGCGGTTTAGTTTCCAGTTTTCTCAATTGTTAGAGCACTTTTTCCACCTCTAAGTGTAAGAAATGTATGCTTTCGATGATTTTGGCAATCCATTAATTTTCCCTCTCCAGCTGGGTGCGAGAAGTTTTGGCCACAGCCTTTGATAACTGCACGAGCGCAGCTCGACCAGCGTAATTCGTCGAGTTAAAACTCTTGCAGTAGCTCTTTCCGGTTGATGCTATTCTTCCCTCAATTGCTGCTCAAGCTTCGCTCCTTGTAGCATCAGTTGCCGAAGAATGGCAGCAACTGAGGGGAGAATGGCAGCAGCAGCGAAGTGTTTCTACTCGACACACCATAGCGCACATTTATCAGAGATAGCATGAGGGTATTGATTCCTTCTATGGCTATCTAAGCCATCGACAAATGTAGTAACAGTAAGTAATATTTCATCAGGCAAAGTTAGAGTAGCCCCAGACTTCGCCACGACCGCCGGCGGTCGTCACATGGATAAAGTGAATGAGGAGACCCCCGACGAAAGAGGGTTGATAATCAAAGAGGCGTGGCAATCGATAGGCATCGTTTCCACTACGCGCTGTCAATCACATCACCACTTCATTTTGGGCACATTTGAGAAGTACCAGCGATGAGCTCCGTTTGGCAGCGATCCATGGCGATCCACGAGGCAATCGATACGTATCATTTCCACGACCCTTATCACTTCTATCGCCGGTTCATTTGGATTCATTTTGAACTGGCGAAGTCTGGGGATACTCTTATTGCCCAGATCATTCGGTCATGCACTGCTGGTCAGGATAACCTTCGAGGCTATCAGGCGACAACGAGCATATTTTGGACAGCCGTCACACACCGGCACATTGGGACGGTCGTCACATTCGCGGCTGACGACCACTGTAAACCGCTTAACCGGCGGCATCGATAGCCAGCCAATTCGACAAGATGTTCGACACAACGCGACGACGACCGACACCTGCAACAGGTGGTCGCATTGCGGCTGGGCGGAGCGTATCCAGTTGTCTATCTGAGTTGATCTCAACTACGCCACGCATACGTCCGCGTACGTCGATGATGCGTGTGGGGCGCGTCCGACGGCAGTAGATGGGGCAGATTAGGGCCCACACGCTAAATTACGACGATGCCGCGCCGCGCCTCGCCAAAACCTGCTCGCTGGCAAATGGGGCGATTTGATCACTTTACGCGCATTAGCGCTGTTGTGTGGACATGCTACGATTACAGTACCATTATGCACAGAAATAGCTCCCAATGTTACAGTAACCGTCGCGGCCGGAAACGATGAGACGCCGTCTGGTGAGGTGCGACACGACACCGCGAAAGTGATCCGGCAAGTGGCTCGTTTCAGTGATCTTCGATTCGTCGGCAAAAGTGGACGAGGTGGGTATCGATTTATCGATTTTCACAGCTAAAGTCTTTTTTTGCATCCTGGAAAAGGTACTTCTCGCCTCTTCGTGCGCATTTCCGAACCAAGTTCCACCCTGCTTCTCTGCGCTCTCTCCGCGCGCCTTATCTCTCTGCCCGTGTCCGTTACCGTAATCAACGACGTAAACATCGTTTTTGCGCGTCGGAATAATGTTCGCTGGTAATAGATAATGATCAGCGCGGCGTGTGCACGCCACCACCGCCGCCGTCACCGCCACCATCCACAGCGGCGTCGAATGGCGGGGAGCGCGACGACGAGCTGATCAGCTGATTTCTGGACGTTTTGGCTAGTAGCGCAGCAAATAGCCGTAGTATCAGGTGCTTTCTACCAATGACTAATTTCTACCATTGACGTTACCCAGGGTAAGCCTTTTGACGCCCATCTTAACGATAGGTTAAGTTGTGTGGGACTAACACGTTAACCTTGGGTAACCTCAATGATGCATGTGGCTGCAGAGGTCGCATGCATCATTGAGATTACCTAGGGTAAACGTGTTAACACACCACAGATTTACCTGTCGCTAATGCAGTCGTCAACATGTTAACCCTGGGTAATATCAATGATGCATCCAGGCCCAGATGTGAGATTCGACGAGAACCTCTAGAGAAGATATATTACCCCAAAGCAGGTAAATTAAGGGGGGGGGGGAGGGGGTGGTGTTCTGGATAGGTCTTTATCGAACCAATTTGACGTGAATTACGCACGCCAACCCTTTGCAACTTGGTTTTTTTTTTCAACATTCTCACTAAGATAAATCGCTAAAACTTGTGTGGTAAGGAAATCCAGGATCCGTTCATCATAAAAACGAACTTGAAGGTTGGACATTACCTTTGGGTGCTTCTTGACTCTCAATTCCTTGACAAAAACAATTTTTTACTATCTTCTAAAACCAAATGGTATTTAATTAGGCATAAACATAAGGTAGTTGTGTTGGAGCCGCTTACTCTACTAGACTTTCCCAGGGTAAACGTGTTAACTGCTCGCACATTTATTCACTTCTATCACGAGCCTCAAAGTTTCACCTTGGGTAATATAAGTGATGCATCCTGGCTCCGATTTGCACGAATGTGATGACGAGATAGTTTTTCATGCTGTCTCCCTATTGGTTGAACATCATGTGTGCGTATACAAAGCAATGGGATAGAACTCTTGCATGAGGGCCCGGATGCATACATGCAAGGATTGCTAATTTCATACTCATGGGTATGATTACCCTGAGGTAGCAGTTAAGTGTAGACAAGGTCAAACATGTTGATGGTTGCCAGGTAAGGGTAACGTTGGGGCCGCATGCATCATTGACATTACCCAGGAAAACGTGCTAACACCACTCAATTGTTGTTTCCACAGGCCTCAACAGATTTACAATGGGTAATCTCAACGATGCGTCCAGAGGCTGTCATCATCGAGATTACCCACAGTAATTGTGTGGGGTTACGAAGATACCTAGGGTAATCGCAGTAATGCATGCAGCCTCAGGTCCTGCACCATTGAGGTTACTCAGGGTAAACGCGTTGACGCCCGTGGGAACGATGGGTGTTGACGTTTTTGTCAAACTGTGAGGGGGTGTTAACGCGTTTACCCTGGGTAATCTCAACGATGCATGTGGTCCGGGGCCAGATGAATGATGGAATATGGAATATTTGGTAACAGAGGGGGAGAACCATTCACCTTGCTGGTGTAGAAATCCCTAGTTTCAGCTTTCACGCTATGCAGATTATATATGTGAGCTTAGCAAGAAAACACTATGAAACCCAGACGGTTTTATTTATTTGCCTTCATTTTCCTTTAGAAAAAAGTGTGATAATCATAACAGCATCACACAGAGAGCCTCATCGCGCTGTTTCCTCATAAAAATTCGACTATATCCGTACCAAGAGGCGGGTGTGTATCATCGTGAGGGAAAACGGGGCGTGGTACTGTTTTGCGATTGGTTCGTTCAAGTCCTCCTCCCGCCTATTACGGTTGACTCGTTCCCTTCGCGCGCGATTCCCCTATACATGACTATGCAAAATTGGAATGCGACCGGGACGAGTTGATCGTAAAGGGTGGAAAGACTCCGCCTCGTTTTCCATGACGATGATACATAATACATACCCTAAGGTTAATATCATAGGTGAAGCTGGCACATTTCTCTTAAGAGACTAGAAAAATGTGCCGGCCTCACCTACGATATTAACCTTGTCATCGCGGCGATTCGAACAGCATGTATGCGGCGATTTGTGGGCGACATGAAGAGATGAATGCGATGTTATCTACAGTGGCCGACCGTGTCGACACGGCGATGCCAATCTATCCGCAGGCTATCCGTCCGCAGATACACCAGATAACGTCGCCAACAGCCACCGAAAACCGCATCTACGTCGACGAGCATTGGCGTCTTTCTGGAGCGAGTAGGGATAGTGTGGATGGGGAGGGAGCGCGATTTTACCTGCAGGCCCAAACGTCTCAGGAGATTCTCAATACTCCTCTCTCCATCCTTGAAATATTTAGCTGTTATAATACTTCTGCAAAATTGTATTTTTTCAGGCAAAAACTTCCACCTCACCATATGCGTCCATACAAAACCGATGATGATCGCCATGGTGGCCCGAGCAATCAAGGTGAGTTGTTTCCTCCTCCCTTGCCCCGTGATCCATCAACCCATTAATAAAGCCACTTTTTATTAGTGTTCCATCCATCAGGTAAGAATGCGTGTAAAAATTCGTCTCGTGGTTCACCATCTCACTAACTTATCTTTCGTAAAGATCTTCGGAAGAACCACATGTGCACGCGGCGGTTTTTCGCATGTTCGTGGAACCGTTACCGTGTCTCATTGACATGGATCGTCGAGGTTGAACATGGAATTTAAGGGGTGTTCGGCAGTTCCAGTGTAATATTCTTCCTTTTTTCGCTAGTAGTCGAACAACTATTAGCGGGAAAGGGTCGAATATGACATCAGAGCTGCTATGAGAGGTTGGACTCACCAGAAAAATAGGGGAGGCAGTGAAACTGTCTCCCCTACTTTTCCGGCAAGTTTATAGTGTGTCATTGTTTTCTGTTGTTTTTCTGCTTTGGCTCGTAATTCAAAAGGTAACGTCCTTCCAATTTCCTCGGTTAATACCACATTCCCATAATTTTAGTATTGCGTTAATAATTTTACTCACTTTGTACCATTTCAGGTCACCGTCGACGGCCCTCGTGAAGCCCGTACACCAAACGCCGCATTGGCGCACCGACGGCGACCCGCTTCATTCGCCAGCCCTGTGACGCCCTTCTTCCACAGTTACCCACCCTTCCTGTGGTTACCCACCCTTCCAGAGTATGTTCCACGTGTGAGATATGCGCATTTTACAGCCGCCAAAACAGTAATTTCAGTTTACGCACCACAATACCCGCCCTACTCACTCGGCAGGTTCCCAACGACACGTCACCCGAAGGCGCTCGGAACGCCTGCCAACCGGTCAGCCAAGAACCACCCAGGAAACGAGCACGAAAACAGTCCTCGTCCACTTCGCCGACATCGTCGCCGCCTGTTTGGCGGCCGTGTAAATTTGATTAACTCTCTTTCACGCTTTCGTATGGATTCTATGGGAGAACGAGGTTGAGCGGTGAGATAGGGGGGGAGGGGGGAAGACGCGATTACAGTGCGCTAGTCAGTTGCTGCAGAGGAAGTGACAGCCTCCTCCTACTGCTACCATTCTCCGTTCAAGTGCTGCTAAAGATCTTTTCACTTTAGCAGCAATCAAGGGGAGAACGGCAGCAAGTGGGCGAGAATGTCACGCTCCAAAGGAGGTTTTGACCTCGACGTATACGGAGTTGTTCAGAGCTGCGTTCCTCTTGCAGAGTTATGAAGTAGTTATCAAGAATGTAGCCGCAAAGAAAGGTCGCTTATCAAAGTCGGCATGACCTTTGTTCTGATTACAGTTAAGCTAAGTCTCCACAGATTTCCATGTGTTCGCACCCCGTATCATGATCAGTCTACGCGTCACCCTCACGCCAACCTCATCACATCAACCTCGTTCAACCTCCTGCTCCTCGTCTCATCCACTTAGCAGTGGCATTTGCCGGTGACTTCCGGCATCAATACGGGTTGTGGCGGTAACATCTTAAGCTCGCCAGCGCTTCCTATCCGCCAATTGTACACACCTACTTTTATTGCCTTGCAATAAACGCGTTCGTTCAACAACTCTTTATCGCAAAAAACCATTTACAGATGGGTATAACGCGCACGAGTCACACGTACACACTTGAGGAAATGAGGGACACACATCTCAAGCGACCAATTCTAAAACTCGTCCAGAAATATACCCAGAAAATATGCGATATTCTCTACCTAACAAAACAACGAAACAGACAACTTCTACGCACTAACAAAATTCAGATATATCATGGAGAATTTCTACGAAAAACAAGTCAAAAGAAAAAAGAGAAATTATTCACAGGAATGGGAAGTGGAGACCGACTGAATATGGATGGTAACGGTTCAGTCGTCCGCTTCAGATAAGACAGAATTGCTCGAGCAGCAATCTTAATGAGTTAAGATCGTGCAATCACAATCTGCCAGTTGTTGGCAACCATTTGTTACCAAGTAATTGACCCCTACCATGTAAACCAAACAAAAAGAACAAAATAAGACCTCTTCAGGACGATGGGCGATAACACGAAAACAGACAACTTCTCTTGCGCGTATGATCACTACCAAGTCTTAGTAGAATCATATAGGCAAAGAAAGCTTCTAAATATTAATCATGCGTCAAAATGACAACACCGGTAATCATATATATGCCTAAATAATTTCGCAAGAAATTTGTTCTACTATATAATTTCTATTTCTTAAAACCAACGTTTACAGTCCTACTTTTCACAAGAAAAAAAAACTATTGCAACATGACAACCATATAAAACCTCACTATGATATTTGCGAAGGATTCTATTCCGAAATTGAACCAATAACAAACTAATAATAAGCTGCAAATGAAATTATGGTGAAAGATTTCTAGAAAGGTTTGAGAATGAAACGAGCTTCTGAAAACTTAGCCTGATCTAGTAGAGACGCTGCTGAACATAAGACGAAGACGTGTTCACCGAATGAGTAGGACTGAGCCCCGAAAGAAGAGGTGTTGGTGACATGTTCGACGTTACACGACACGGCGAATGCATAACCGTCGGTTTGTACATCGCTGTGTACGACGGCGGCAGCTGCATGTACTGATAGGCATGATGCTGGTGGCGGGGTACAGTTCCATGAGCCACTGCAGCCACAGCGGCCAATCCACCCAAAGGCTGCACGGGTGAAGTTCCGGATGGAGGGAAGAAGCGACGTTGTGACGTGCTGCACACGGGTTCCGAACGGGCGCCGAACGCATCGGTGCGGGCAAGCGGAGAACGCGGTGCGTGGCGCATTAACGGACGATGATCGGCGTTCTTTCCGCCGAGCATATGACGAGTCTGAAGAAGTAGAAAGCTCTAAGATTTAAATTAATGATATTACTACATAAAAGCGCGTAAGGCGACATTCCAAAACAAAGCAGTAAGGGTAGGACACATCAAGTCCAATTTTTAGGGGATGAAACCTCAATTATAGCAATGTATTCTTAAATGCACAGTTTTTGATGCCGATCTCTGATAATGAGAGTATATCTCAAAAGCCAAAATTTTGGCTGCCTTAGACAAGCTAAAGTCACGTTACATAGCTGTTCATAAAGGTCTCCACAGCAGGTAAGAAACATAGTTTTGTGATCGGCGTTATAAACTCCATCTGACAACATACATCTCGGTATTGATGACCGCGCCATCCCCTCATCCCCACCGGTCGCCTAGAGTTTCAAAACTCTCGGCCAAATAACCCTTTAAAACACAAGGTTCTCGATGATCTAGAAAAATTTCACGTATATCCTTATTCTCGGCCGCTCATCCAGATTCTAGTACTTTACAAATCTCGGGAAGGAGATTCCTTAGGTGAGAGACCACCTGCAAGGGCGCCGCGGCGGTTGGGTCCCGTCGGAAAAGGCACGGGAACTACGCAGAAAAATGAAGAAGGGTGTAGTCAAGGAAAAAATATTTTTCGAAATACTGAATTTGGGGGTATTTGATTTGCTGATCATGAAGTTTCTGCACAGTTATAGGCGTAATTTTCGTGCTCAATATGTCAAATGACTCCATAATAGGAATTTTCAGAGGGTTCTGCGAAGTTTCTAGCGGCGTATGTGATCTCGATTCAGAAACACGTCATCTCCCTTCCTTTTATCTCGGAAATTTTGAACTTCCTTTTTTGAAACGAATCCTTCAAGTGGCAACTCTATTCAAAATGCTTGGGAGCGTTAATTCATCACTGCTAGTAAGCACGAGAAGTTGGAGCGCGCAATTGTAACCATCTCTTCGTGAGTCTGTGTAGCTGTCAGCAAAAGCAACGTAGCACCTGCATTCAAATAGGGCATTGTTAACCAAGTCCCTTTTCGTATGGGACCCAAACACCCTGCATCCCCTTCAACAGTGAAGTTGCTTTGCGTGACTCCTATCATCACCTTTTGGGTGGAGTTCTCTGGCTATAATACGTACCTGCCAACATGGGCCACAAAAGTAGCGGAAACAGTTGTTATCACGGCAGAAGTATGGACCTTGAGCCGCTCCGCACACCATACAACACGAATCCTCAAGGAATGGATCGATTTGTACCTTTTTGCCTGAAAAATTTCCTCTCATTCACCCTTGTGTTCTTCATCTGTTATAACTATTTTGTAGAATATGCTGGAAAGCAAGAACACGAGGTAGAAGCCTATTAAATAGAACCACTTACTGAATTTACTAGTTCGAATTTCAAGAAATGCCGACTCAATCGCACGGAAATACGAAAGGTGTGAACGGAAGGTGACGCGACCACTGCCTTGAAAGGACAACCTCGGAAGAGCAAACGAAAAAATGAGAAAAACTTCGCAGTTAATGATTACCTATTGGATATTTGTACTTATCCGTGTCGATTCCCACAAACACTACATTTCCGTATAGCTCATTCATGATCGAGAAGAGGACGTGTGCAGTAAGCATTCCATGCAAAGCGCCGACGAAAACCTCAAACCAAGGAGCGAACATTCAGAACGAAAACAAGGAAGCAAAAAACATTAGGAGAAGAAAAACAGAAAATCATAGAGAAAACTGAATAAATGAGAAATGCCCACTGTCTTCTTCGGGTCCAAGTGACAGCTGGGATCATCGTTGTACGATGAATCCGATACGACCCACGGAATTACTTGCACCTGAACTGTGAGACATCAAAAACAAGTAAGTAAAGCAGCAAGAAACACTGGAGTAACTATGTAATCCTCACCTGGCGAATCTCACTAGTTTGATTACGACGTGCTTTTAGCTTGAAATACCACTCTCCAGCAGAACCGAACTCCTGTGAACAGTCCTGCAGCAGAGACCTTACCGATCTCTCAGTCTCGAAAACCATATACACATAACCAGTGACCTGTAACAGGAAATAATGCTTAGAACTTTAATCGTCGGGGGTGAACCCTTACCTTGCCACGGGTTTTGAGATTGGAACGTGGGGAACGCACCTCCTTGCAGGGCCACTCAACTCGGCAATTTCCATACGGGGAAAAAGCATCGATAAGTGCTGATTCCGTAATATCCCACGGCACTGAAACGAATATTATGAGAAGACATCCTCTCATTAAGACCAGATGAATCATTTATGCAAACCTCCACCAACAAATATTTTACTCGAAAACGTCGGATTGCTATAATTTCGAGGTGGGAGTTCTCCGCTCCAAATGTAGCCAGTACATTGGCGAGTTCCAGAAGTAGATGACCTCTGGAAAAGATAGGAACATCTAATTATCTTGAACACATCATCTCACATCAGCTTCGTTTTCGAGATCTCTGCACGACAAAGGTCTTCAGGAGACGCTGCTCGCAATTGAATAAATCATTCCTTGCAAGTGCGCAGCAATACCCAGTTTTACCTCATCTTTTGTGGAGACTTCGGGATACTGACCGAGACATCTGCCATAAGGCTGCAGCTGAGTGCCAGCGATAGATATTACCAACTGCGCAACCTTGTGGCAGATATCTGATGGTCACTCCGAATTCTTCATAAAAGAAGCGGCTAAAAAACAGGCTTTGCTGCATTCTTGTAAGGAATGATGAGTATCGTTGTGATCAGAATCTCCAGAAGATTCTAACAATATGAGAGTCTCGCAATCGTTGCCGTAGTGAAACACTGTACTTGAGAAGTCATTAGTCACCGTTAAAGGTCCACGCCAATGATCCTGGATTTGATATGAGCTAAAACGATCCTCAAAAGGAGCTCTCGACAAGCAAGGTAGTGTGCGGGGTACGTAGTAGTCCATAGTACGTTTCTTGCGTTCTGAAGTTGCAGCTGGCGGAGTCACAGGCTCAACTGAGCTGCCACATTCGTGCAAAGGTGCGGATGCATCTGGATCATCCTAAAATCTCCAAAACCTCAGCGTTTAATCCGAAAGCAGAGAAATGTGCTGAAAATGCTTGGGATCGGGGTAAAGATATAATAGGACTTCGAGGAAAGGACTTTCTTATAATTCAATTCAGTCATAGTGAGTTTCCTTTTTTTAAGACTCTGATTTCAAGAAACCGTTAACAGATCCTAAGCAGGTTCAACCAAATTTCAAGATACAAGTTAAGGAGACTTCACCTCATACACCTCTTCACAAGATCTAACCATCAATGTGCGTGATGGACGCGTAGTCTTTGCGGTTGGCTCCGACTTAGAACGAGCTCTGGTTGGAGCGGTGGCAGCAACAACGTCCAACTCGAATCGATTCATGACGGCAGTGAGTTCTGAGGAAAAATATGGTCTTCTAAAAGCTCAAGTAAAGATCTTTCACACTTCTGTTGCTTAGAGAGTAACACATGCTTGTAGCATCGCGCCACGAGACGGATGCGCTAGAACCAGTGGCGGACGCAGAAAGTGGCGGGAGGGGGAAGAGAGGCTGATCACCAAACAACGGGATGAGAATGGCTGGCTTGCCACTCCTCGTCAGTTCCAGCACACTGTTCAAACCACCATGCGAGACGAAACAGCGCAGATTCGGATGGACTGGAAAGGAGTATAAATGACTGAGGACGTGAAAAGAAACCCTCAAGAGCAACTCACCGAGAAGGGCAGTTTGCGGTACCCAGCTGGTGGTAAAGAGGTTCGGCATCTCAGGTACAGCGTCTTCTTTGTCGATCTTCCAGATAAATGTGTACTCTGGGAAGTGAGAAACTGCTTCAAGGATTGCCACACGCATATTTGCAGGCATCTGGAACAAGTTGTACTTGGCTTTGTCCATCAAAGTTGGATGAATTCGGGTAAACTAGATACCCTCTGAACTTATAAAATTACGGGGTTGAAATTACCACCAGTTTACTGGTTGTAATAATAGTTAAAGCAAGACACCGCTGAAGGCTCCCTTCCCCTTTCCGAATTCTCTTCCGACATTTTAATATAAAAAATCCCCAAGAGCTCCCGACCACAATGTTATGCGTAATTCCGCGTAAAACTGCCAGAAGCCCGATTTCGACTCTAACCTTTTGTGGAGCCTGTGGGCGGAGTCAAGGGCTTTCCTCATCAATCAATTTCCTTCTTGTCCGCACGAAGGGCAGACTCCATCCCGTTACGGAGTGGATGATGATAAACTTACATGAGGAATTCAGAAGGTGCACCACTAGGAGCACATTATTCATAAATCTCGATCTCTCGAAGTGGCCCTGCCCACAAGCTTCCCTAGAATTGGGCCTTGAAAACGGTTGCACGAGATACGTTTCCCAATCAAGGCCGGAGCCGGCGGCGCACCGCTATTCTTCTCCCACTCTGCGTCTCCAATCTCTAACGGGTCCCTGTACTGCCTCCACCCACCCTCCCCTGTATGCTCTAGCCCCTTGCCGCCGGCGCAACGCAGCTGGGGAACGTATCTCATGTGATCCTTGAAAACTGGTTTTGCGACAGTTTGTCCGTAATCACGTAGACCATTGAGATCAGGGGCTCATAGAGATTCTTTTCTTGAGAGATTCTCAAAAAAAAAAACAAACAAGCTATCTCTATATTACTTCTCTTCGGTGACACCCTCACCTGCACTGTGGGCGCATTCGAGCCAAATGAAATCAACACAACACCTTTGCTGCCCTTACGTCCCATCACTAACTGGAAATCCTGAAAAGATCCATACCTTAGAGAGTAAATGTCTTGAAAATCAAGAATTTCCTGACCTTCGGAAGTGTCGTAGCCTCGGGCAGTGCAATCCCTCCAATGTGTACGAGTTTTCCTGTGCTTGGCTGAGCGATGTCGAGAAACTCATCGGAATTTGAAAGCACATAGTTAACCCTGGTGTTAATCAGCTGCTGCAGATTGGTGTCAAAACCATATCGCGAGAAAAGGCGCTGAAATGGCAGCATCGTCTCAACAGTGACTGAGCTTACGTTAGCACTGACCTCGTAGCTGTGCAGAATGTGTTGAGTGGCTAGCCAGACTATGTTATGCAGGAAGAAGTTCACGAATCTCTGCGGAAACGTCATCTTTTCATCGAAAGATGAGAGAAATGCTGAGAAAAGGAGAAAATTGCACTATCAAGGAGTGATTCTTGGAATCTTATTACTTAAATACTTACAGGGCACAAAACTCGGCATCGTTGGCACGTGCACGAATTCGTTCATCGAGTCAAACATGCCTACAGCTGATGCGCCGATCACGTGCGGGATGTCGACCATCTAAGGATTCGTGTAAGGATTTTGCTGCGAGAATGTTCCTTAGAGTTCAAAAATATAATACCTCAAAAAGGCCGAATCCACAAGCAGCAAATACTTCCGTGATTCCCACATCGAAATGGGCATTCTGGAGAGTTGTCATGGTGTTGTTGTCCTGGAGAATATCTGAAAAAGGTAAAATAGAACTTGCCCAGTACTTCCGAAACCTTCCAGGAAAAGCGTTTCACTAGAAGGAGTTGCTGCCTTCAGAGGAGCGGTCCACAGTAATTCAAGGGCTTTTGGAGATGGTGAGCGTTACCTGGAGAACCTGGAGAATGCGGTGCGAACGGGCGCCGCTTGCACAAACTAGCCAATCACGGAGGTTGATAGTGCCGTTCTATCCAGGTAAAACTCTCCACACCCCTTTTCGGGCTGCAATTTCAGTACAACCATAGCCATGCCCATCAAGGTGATGAGCACCTACATTCGCAAGACTCCTTTTGCAACCTTGAGAAAGACATGATCATAGCGAGTCGATCTTTAATGGAATTGCTGCCCATCTGCCACAAGCCGAGCTCTCTACGGTCGAACCGCTGACGCACCGAATACGGTAGATCAAGAATGAGCTGAAAATAGTATTGGATGATGTTCTTTTGCAGAAATTACGTGTGCAAATTATCGTATAACTGGAGTATTTACACTTGTTGAAGGATCTCATAACCGATGAATCATCACCGGGTGGGCATCATCGTGAGGGAAAGCGAGGCATAGTCTTCCCGCCCTTTACGATCAACTCGTCCCGGTCGCATTCAAATTTTGCATAGTCATTTGTAGTGGAATCGCGAAGGGAACGAGTCAACCGTAATGGACGGGAGGAGGATTTGAACGAAGAACAGTATAACGCCCCGTTTTCCCTCACGATGACACCCATCATCACCTAGTAGCTTATGCCGATTTCGCAATCTGTGCCGGTTAAAGCGGCACTTGCTTAGAAGTAGTGTGCAGTATCTCTTATAATTCTGTATAGCCCAGGTAAGGGCCATTACCTATGACCCCAGCGATATGTTTATGGGCCTCGCCCAGATACTCTATGTAACATGTTTTACCACGCCCCTTTCATG
>JARK01001338.1:2066127-2081525 GCA_000688135.1 Ancylostoma ceylanicum | reverse complement strand
CCCCCCCTCCCACACACACACACACACACACACACACACACACTGCTGCCAAGTCGCGATCACCGCGACTTCAAAAGCTTCGAAGCTCTGTGAATGTTTGTCTACTCTTTACACATCCTCTTCATATGTCGAAAGGAAATCTATAGATAGTGCTCCAAACTTTAGTGCTACGTGGAAGCACTGGCCAACTGCAAGCCTCTCCGACTAACTGCACTTACCAGCAAGCTTCACCAGTGATTGGTTTGGTTTGTCCGCGCTGCCGCCGTCTTCACCAAACTCCGCAATTACCCTCTGTTCGCTGATTTTCTCAGGATTGGGTACATCCTTCTGTAAAGCGAGAGGATCATGCGGATACATATTAGGCTCCCTTTATCCTACCTCTAGTAATAAAGACTTCGGGCTACTTACTAATGGACGGGATCTCATGATGACGCTTACCTTTTTTTCTTCGTCAACGTCAACGAAAACTGCATCAGTTGGTTCTTTTTGTTCTTCAGCTAGTGAGTTGAAGTTCTCATCCATTGTAACGTAGTAATGTAAGACGTTAAAACTAGCAGAGCTGCAAAAGTAAAAGAGGAGCCAGTTTGAGTAAAAATCTGCTTGGAATTTCTTCGAAAAACAAAAAATGCTAGAATTCGTGAGGTGAGAGATCAGTGACGTGATTTTCACTGATTTGGCACGTTGCCAACAACTTGAATTTTCGCGCTCAACGCTGAAATTGAACTTGTTAAAACTCGTCCACAGCGTCTTCAGTCACAAAAGTATCGATTTTACTGGAATTGCCGCCTTTATTATAGGTTCTTTCCAGTTACATAATGTTCATTTCCTTCTCCTCATGGTCCTTTGTCCTTTATTTTCCTGTCATAGGTTTCAATCCATATAATGAACCCTAGTATGGCTGGATCACACACTTTTCAAATGGTAGCCATCGCTATCAACATGCATTTCCCACATGTTCAGCTCTGCTCATAATTTCCAGTGTGTTTTCTTTGATCACTACGATCTCGTGACACTTCTAATGGATACTGGATGGCATGGACGAAAAAGTTGTAGAATTAGCGGGAATTTAGGGGGGGGGGCACTCAAGTGTAGGCCTAGCTCTGTGCTAAGGCTTGAGCTTAGGTTCCTAGGTACAGTCCTTGTCGAAAAGATACAGTCTTTCCGAAACGATGGGGCCGATGAGGCGGTCGGTAGATCAAGAGGCGGCACGGTGGACTTGGCAGCACACACCAATTTGATAAGCATTTGTCGTTGCATTTAGTGCCATCTTTTAAATATTTACAATCCTTTCTACCACTTTAGTACCTTTACTACCATAACTTTTCTATTCATTGAGTTTCTTCATTAGTTTTATTCCAAATAGCCAAGTCGAACCGCGCCGTAGCCGCGTTGCCTCAAGATTTCCCGCCGGCCTCATCGGACCCGTCGTTTCAGAAGGACTGTAGACGGATTGCGATTGCGTGTACGGTTTCTTAGCGTCGCGGCTGCAGAATCGCGGCGGGACCTGCTCAACCCTCTCACTTGGAATATGCTCTCTCCGCATCTCTCGTTCAGGTCCCGCCGCGATGGTGCAGTCACGCAATCCGTCTATGTTTTCGACAAGGACTGTAGAAGCCTACGAACATTTTTAAAATGCCCTGTCCCCTCTCGCTCCAACTCCATTTCCGCCGAATTACCATTTATTTCATTATCGTGTACCAGCTAACATTCTTGGTTCATTGGGGTTCTTACAACATGTTTACAGTAGGCGTCTTTCGTCGTGCGTTTTTCGCGGCCTCGAGAATCACGTCGCTCGAACGCGCCGCGCGTACCGAAAATCGATATCGTCTGCCGCCGTGATGCAGTTTCTAGGCGTTTTTCTTTCCTATTTGATGGATTTCACTGTTTTCGCGTTCCTACATATTTATGGAGCCTCCACCATGTGACTTATGTACCCACCTTCCTTCCTTTTTGTCGACGCACGTCATCGTGATAAACCACTTCCTTAGCATTTTTGTCAGTATGGAGCGGCACCTCCTTCACCTCCAATAGGCCATTCTGTCGGAATCTTCGTTGCTACTGTGGCAACCATTGGTGGACCTGTCTCATGACGTCTACCGTATTGTTGAGCGCAGATGCTCTTCGCATACATATGTATAGTCATGGTCATTCTGATTCAGTGCTCTTCCTTATCGGCCGTATCACTTTACCTTCACCTATCACCAGCGCGTGCTGGTGCAAGAGCGTAAGCGTAGCGGTGGTGCTCGATAAGAGTTTCATTGCACTAGTGAATGGGGCTATTCACGGCCGAAAACAGCTACCCTCACTGATAAATGAAACCATTCTAGGCTCACACCGCTACGCTCCCGCCATTGCATGAGCTCGCGTTGATGTTGCGTGGTGATATTAGTGATACGGCCGGAAAGGAACAGCATTGAGTCAGGATGACCACTACTATACATACAATGAACTCCAAGCGGCCGTAGACAAGCGACGTGACCGCGGCGCGGCGTTCTGGCCAGGTACAACCGGGGCGAGCATGCAGAGCCCCTGTTTCTCTGCCCAAGAACGCCGCGCCGCGGTCCCGACCGTGTGAAGAAGCTGTAACATTTTGGCATTTTGTTTAAATCACAGGACTGAGAGGAGTGAAGCTCTTACGATGAAAAGCGTGGCAAACCTTCTCCCGACAGCCACTTCAGAGTATCGTAATATGATACAGATTAATATTTTCGACGCGACAACACAAGATCTCCGTGCTAGCGGTTTGGATCTTGAGAAGTGCTTGGTGAGTGTCCCTTTTTTCTCAACAGTTTTTCTTCGATTTGTTGATGATACCATCTTTCTGATGTAGGACATGCTCGGGTTTCGCTCAGTTCTTATGGATATTGTAATTCCTCCAACTGACTCCTCGGGTTTACCCACGGAGCCTTTCGATCCTCCACCTAACACTGCGAATTCCCCTACAGAGCCTCTCGATTGCTCTGAAGTAATTTTTTTTTTCGCTAGTTCATTTGTTTTGTTAGTTCTCGCCTCACTTTGGGGGTTTTTGTTCTAGCTCTGGTGCCTATTTCAAGCAGTTGTCTATTGCAGGTTGATAATAATGAAACCGTCCAGGTGGAAAAGGTGAAGCGAAAAGGCCGCCGTCGTTCTGCAACTCAAGCTAGGAAAAAAGGTGTTAGAAGAATGACAAAACCCCGGAAAAATAAAGTGCGTTTTATTTTTTTTTTCATAATGAGGAGGCACTGACAATTCCTATCAGAATCGCGAGCTCGTCTAACTATTCCTGTCTGATCTCGCCGGCGTCACGTTCAACTTCGTTTTCTGAGCATCAGAGCCTTTTTGATATAATTACCTGCTCAAACAAGGGCTGAAGCATTATTAGTCACGTACTTTTTCTAATTCTTCGGAAAAAGCTTCCCTTGTAGGTCTCATAGTAGTGATTACGTACAGATTTATCGTTGTTTTGGGGCAGGTTGAACTCTGCTAAGAAAGAATTTGTCCACGTTTGGCTGGTTGGTCTGAATCTATCCTCTCACGATCTTCTAATTGCATATATTGACAATTCTATGGGATGCTAATGCTCATTTTTTCATTACTCAAAATGTAGCTCTAGGGGCATGAGGCATAATGCGCATTTTAAACCGCAAGCTCTTCGTTAGTCCATTGTTTGATTTCCATGGAAACTTCTAAAACGAAAGGTATAGACGCATGAAAGAGAAAGGGTTAACGTTATTGCTTAGTTTTAGATGTTCCTGCTTCCTTCCTTCGATTTCTTATCAATTTGTTTCTTATTTTTCAGAGTACTGACTTTTTTGTATGCTTACCACTTCATTGTTGCTTTCAGTTGGACAAACCTATTAAAAGTCGCACGTCCAACCCCAAGTCTTCGTGCGAGCTATGTCGGGACCATATTTATGGTAATTGTTGTTGGCATTTTTATTTATTGGTTACTGCTAACGAAGGAATATACACGTATTTAGCTGTCGAGGACAGTATTCCATCTATTCATGGTGACAGTGCAACTGAAGGCTGCCAGGTACGTGCACTACATGTATGACTCCCTAGAATGAGCCGTGCTTATTCCCACAGCGTTTACCCTCCTTCATATCGTTACCTTCAGCAATCAGAGCATTAGTTGATATCCTAGAGATGGTTAGGGATAAGGGTCGATCATTATACCCAGGCCAGAGATTAATTGATGGAGTGGTGGTAAGCAATGCGGGAATCGGCAAAGCTTTCCCTTATTGAACCATGCAGTGCCCTTCGATGGAGATGACGAATTTGTACATGGTCTGTTCTTTGGAGCGTGCACTGCAGATCACACTGCAGATCCGATCGGACGCAGCGGTGGTGCTGGAGTGGCCGATCAACTTTTGCTTCAGTAGCAGCAAGTGATTAGGGGGAGACATGCTTGACGACCATCGCGTCGCGGTACAATCACAATCTGTACATTACTGCTCATACCACCCTCGGTTGTGCCGTGCCTGTCATGAAATGGTGGCAGCTATCCCGCACGATGGCATCGCGAACACGTCGCGCCCATGCCATGCCCATGTCGTCGCGACGCCCAGATTTTCACTGGCCACACAGAAGTGACGACAGCATAAAAGTGTGGAATTCGTCGTGAAGAACAAGCGCCCAGCGGTCCATCGTGTTGCTAGCATCGTGCCAACAACGCGCGACAACATCGCCGTCGCCAAGCATGCCTTCCCCAATTGGCCCCTTGTGCCACGCCGCTGCGTTCGATTGGAGCATGACCTGCAGTGCGCGCTCCAGCGAACAGACTATAGACTAGTCGTAGCAATTTTTGGTATTTTTGTTGAAACTGATAGTTTTACGCCACTACGGCAGCGCAAAATGACGATCCCAGCATGCGACGTGCTCACACTGCTGTCCACGCTTACGTCCGCAAATCGGTCTACTCTATTGACGCTCACTGCACACAAGCTTCCTGTAGTCGGCAGCCACTCAAACGTGCCACATAAGGGTGGTATATCGGAACATTGAATGATTACTGAAGTGATCCATATCCCTAAAGTATCCAAGTTACCATTGCGCTTTCAATATTCTCGATTTTAGAAGTGTCGCAATACTTTTTTTCTGCTCAGGTTGTTCCTCAACGGCATGAACCCGACGTTGCGATTCACAAAAGGAAAAGACGAAGAATCTCTTCCGTAAGTGTTCATATCGCAGTGTATTTCATGATGGATGACATCTAGTCCAGACTTTTGAAAGTACTTTGCTGGGGAAAAACTTGTGTCAAGACATGCGGTGGTCCACTCTGTCATCATCACGTTTGACCATGATTCAGAGCAGGGATGAGCGGAATTCCGACTTCCGATTTCCGAAATTTCCGATATTCCGGTGCTAAAATACTTCCAAAAATACTTTGCAGTAGGTCTACTTGATTTCATGGCTTTCATCATCAACTTTATATTTTTAAATTTGATCATCTGATGTTAGAATAAGCACTCAATTTTGCTTTTGAAATTCTGCCCAACAAATCTGCAGAACGAAGGAAACTCTTGCTATTCAACCTACGTACTTCTCTCTGGCTGACCGATAATGCGTCTGCAACTGACTGCCACTGACTTCTGCGCAGTTTTTTAAACGAGAAACGGGCGCTATGTGCACTGCACAGAAGTTGTAGAAAGGAAATGAAGCTTTCTTAGCTATCTATCTGTCTGTTTTTCCTCGAGTGTTGCTCTCATACACGGTACCACGCAAATATAGCGTGACAGCAATCCTCGAAAGAGACTTTCACAATTGTTTTTCTGAAGTCTCTAAAAAAAGCGTAAATAGTGCTGTTGGCTTCAGTTCTGCTGCTAGTGCCTTTCTAAATACCATTAATATATTTGCGACAATGTGCTTAACCGGTTGGCATGCATGATGCAATGCGTGGCGTGGGACCATGTGCTCAACCGGTGGAGCACAAATGAGTACTTGAGGAACCGCCTTTGTCCCACGTGACGCACCATGCCAACAGTGTAAGGTCGCGAATGTGTTAAAAAGTATGATCGAAGTTCAAAAACAGCTTGCGAAGGAAATGTCAGTGCAAGGAAGTCAAGCAGCAGGATCAAGGAGTGAGCTATTTACAGAAGAAACCCCTGTAACTGTCCTCTGCAACTTTTGGCAAGTTGCTGATGAGGGGTGGAAATATGGAAACCTTCCGTTTTCATTCACCATCACTAACAATTTAACTACATCCGTTTCGTTTTTAGTAACTACCTGAGGGCTGCGGTAACCATGTTCATTTGCTCATTTTTTAAAATAGATCGGAGAGGATGGTACGTAATTTTTAGTTTATTTTTCATTATCTTTATTAATTAGCTTCACAACTACTCAACATTATTGGGAATAGCGTTTTAGATGAAGTCCAGTGAGTTAAACACTGCATACACCTCTGGGTATTCATATGCATACGCATACATATTAGGTCGTCAAGTATGAAATGTCTGATTTTGAATGAGACAGTTTCGGGTAATGTTTCTCCAACAAAATTGGGTACGAGCAATCCAGATATGCCCCTATGCTACCGGCACAACCGTGCCACCATACCGGTAGCATGGTTGCGCTAACGGCTTGGAAGCCAGGTAAGCAGGTGGCAATAACGTGGCGAAGGGCATTTCCAACATGATGTTGAAAGTGGAAGATTTTCTCTACCAAGAAGTGGACTAATACTTGGGAGAAGTTGTGGTCAAGTAGAGCAAGGCTTGGCCAGTGCAACGAATGGCAGTAGGATTCCCCTCCTTGCTCCCCTGGTTTACGCAGCGCAGTTTTGCAAAAAAATGGTCAAAAAATGGCACCAATTTTTGAGGACCAAACTGTGAAAAATTCGTTCATCGAGCCACTTTACCTTCTCCTATTGCCGTGAACACCTGAATAATATAGAGTTACGAACGCCAAACCTTGCTGCATATACAGGCATACTGTGGCTCCTATCCGCTCAAGCCACAGCTTCCAACTCATCTTAATCCAGGTTCATCACAACGCTCACTTTGCAGGTTTATATCACCAGGAAGAAATTTCTCAAAACATCGAAGTCCCGTTCGTTTATTAGCTAATCCCTTTCCAAACAATTCTAGGATATTTCGAGTTGTCCTTACTTTACAGGCTCCGTGATGGAACCCATATTCCGAAACGATACGATTTTTTGTCTTTGAGTAGTTTCACAAAAATTCCTCTCAAACAAAAATTTTAAAGTTCGTCAGAAATTAAATAGGTGGTTTTGAGAGAGGGAGAATGTACGTTCGTAAAGGGAAAAAAGATGAGAGTGGACATAAAGAAACCCCGAAGATACCAGCTGTCAAACTAACCTCTCGAAAAATCAGACATTTCATACTTGACGACCTAATACATACACATATGCATCACTTGTACCCTCTGCACTTCCCTCTTCACTTGTACCCTCTGTACTTCCGACTTCCGACTTCCGATACTTCCGATATTCCGGTGATTTTTGGGGCTTCCGACTTCCGAAATTTCAAATCTGACCTCCGCTCATCCCTGAACCAGCTTCACTGGTCTACAAAAGTGCCTAGATCATTTATAATTTTATACTTCATGTACACATCTGTGTCGCTTTACTGTTCTTGTTTTATTATGTCTTATCATTTTTGTTCCACTTATTACAAGAGACGCATGCCAGTTTTTTTTTTTTTTTGTCAATTTTACAGAAATCAGGCACTGTGGAAGCAGCTGACACCAATTCTGCGCGTCTTGATGAACCAGTTATCGTAAATTGCTTCTTCCCGGTTGGTTTTTTTTTTGCAATTGTTCATAGCCCGCAAGCAGTTTTAAGCTAATCAAAACTTGCTCGATTTTCCTGGAATTGCAGAATTGTAAAAAAAGAACGTTACGTTGGAAGAGAAGCAGAGGTATCAGGGACTTGAAGGATCACGCCAGAACTCATTGGGGAAAGCCTGTGCTGAACTGCCAGCATTGCGAAGCCGTCCTTTTAAGTAGCAACCAGGTTTTGGTCTACATACCTTCTTTGTTTACGCTTCTATCATTTGTTTTGTTTGCAGTACTACAATCATTACAAAAAGCACCACCAAGGGGAAAAGCATCAGAAACCAAATTTGCTAGGGTTAGTCAAATCTTACGCGCTTTCATAGTTTTTTCTTCTTGTTTACCGAATTAGTCAATCTCTGGTGAACATGCGTTGGGAACAAAGCCCTAGCAGCGTTATGCGTCAAGTAGAAGTCCTATCGGCATCTCTCCCCAACTGCTGCCATCCTCTCCTCAATTGCTGCCATTCTTTGGCAGCTGCTACTATAAAAAGGAACGCTTGAGCAGTAATTGTTAAGGAGGATTGCAGCAACTAGGTGATAGTGCTGTTAGAGTTTCTACGCGCCGAATTGCGCTGTTTGGGCTGCGTTCATGCTACAGGGTGCGCGCGAATTATTGGCGCGAGATATTTTTGAGCCCCAATCAGCCGTAGTTGAACGAATTCACAGGTTATGTTGTGGGCATATTTGCTGCAGTAATTCCTACCATGAACAACAGCAAGTTTGCCAAGCGGCTGATTCTTGGCCGATAAAGACTTGAGGAAGCCTTCTGCCTTGACCAGATTTCCACCCCATTAGCACGCAGGCTTAATTTGACAAGATTCTTTCTAGATTCTTCGAGGGCTAATTTCAAACAGTCTAGTGCTACCTATCTAGTAGTACAGACCTTACTCACTAATATATCCAAAGCGGAGCTCATAGAGGTATAGATGGAGTGAGTAAAATAGACAAAAAAATTAGAGAAATCACCAGTGGAACCACTTTTGAACGAAATTTTTCTTGTAAACTGAAGCTGGGCAAGTCTGGGAAAACCATATTTTATTAGGTTGTCGCGAAAGTTTCCCGGCACTTACTTTTGTGCATTGCCTAATTTTTCAGGATTGTTCTGGAACTTTCTATCCAAAACATTTATATAGGTTGGTCAGAAGCCTACTCATACCTAGTTTGTCCTACCATTCCGTTGCGGTTATGACAGAAAAATCGTCGTTGACTACAAACATGTTCTGCTGTTTCTCCTTTGAGAGCTCAGGAACCACAGCAGCACAAGCGGCTCCAACAAACAAATGTCATACGATAGATCTCTGGGGTGAAGTGGAGGACGAGCGCCTCCTGGAGCTGATTGGAGAGATTCCGTGGCGTTATACCCACGAGCTGGTAGAGGGACCCCGGGCTATCGCGGTAGAATAGTTTTTTTTATCTACATAGCTCCGAAGAGGCAAGTAAATATGGCGTATTTAATCATCATGATCTGAGCCGCCACCAGCTCCAAATGTATAGGGAGTGCGCCACAATTTTTTAACTTTTGACTAGCTCTCGTTAGATTCCGTAACTTAGTTACCAGTATCAAGAAGTGGCCTCCTTATGTAATTCACATGAGAAAATGTGGGAGATCAGACGCCAATAGCCTTGCATTCCACCGCCAAAACGAGAACTACCTCATCAGAAGACATGCTCAATGATTGGGGGAATTACGAAAGAACCACTGGTTCGGGGCAGCTGCCAACAAGCACTACTTTTACCGCAAGGGTTCTGGTCTATAGTAGTGGACTGAAAATGGCGGGAAACTTTCGCGAACACCTAATACATCTAGAAACGGGGGTCTTCCTCGGTTTGAGAACGTCTATTACATTTGTTCTTGCTACTAGTTAACAGTTCTAACAATAAGCTCGCAAAAACAGCAAAAACGGCCTGTTAGATATAAAGCCCTGTTTGGACCGTGGCAATCATCCGTAAGCCCAATCCGCAATGACCGTGTGGTAGCTGAAACGTAGTCGTCACCTTCCGTACACGGATGGATGGAGTTTTCTGAGCCTTCCCCAGAAAACCTCTAAAGGAAGGGAGCTGTGATCAACCTCGCGTCACGAGCGATTTTATCGAAAGGTCTCCTAGAGCCTGTGTAGCAACAGAAAGAGGTCGCTTGGGAGAACAACTGCTGTTTACGGTAGAGGTGGCTCAAGCAAAGACACCTACAACATCACTTGTGAATTCGTCCAACCTTACCTGATTGGGGTCCAGGAAACCACGCGCCAATAATTCGCGCGCGCCCTGTAGAGATGTTCGCTCACATGTATTCAATTTAAGAACTGAGCAAGATCGCGAAGAGCTCAGAGCAATATGGGAACAGTGTTTCACAGGTAAGTTTTGTTACCGTTCAGAGATTTTGGTTGGTTCTCAAACTTTGCCAGAAAATCGCAGGGTGAATTCAAGTGAATTGGATGAAAGTACGATAGATGTAATTTAATGAGGGCAGTAGTGGCCACAGAGGTAGCAGGATGTGAAGGGTTCGCTAGATTTTTCAAAAATTCTTGAGATAGTTAAAATTCTAATGTTAGCTTGCTTTTGGTTCCCTACTCTTTTTTTTTTGTTGCTAACATTCACCTTTGTATAGGGCATTCAGGAAGGAGTCGGTACTGGTGCATTCACGGCCTCAAGGTAGGCTGCGCGGTTGTGCACTATTAAGCATGCTTGATATCGATTGAAAATGGCCCCGTATCAGTCCATGATCCATCCACCGACACCGACTCCCGGTTGAATGAACTGTATCCTCCAGTGCTTGTCTATAAAATGGCTGCATTGATTACGAGCAGTGTCTCGTCTCAAAATCCATTTTGAGGTTTTTATACGAAAGAATACCCATGAGGTGGTGATCACAGTGCTATACACGATTTCTTCCACAAATGCTGAAGGGTCGCTTTTTGAGCTTCTTCTTTTGTGAAGAATTCCGAGATGCTCATGGAGGTATGTATAGCTATACGGAGGTGCAAGATGGCAACCATAGGATTAACCAGCTGCACAGCTTTGCCGCACATCTCTCAATGGGCATCTTGAATTAATCACTTTTAATGTTGTGGTTGTCGTTTCTGAAGTTTTCTTTTTCAGTATAAAATCATTGATTCTTAGATTCTTAAGCGAGACGCTGTTGTTATGAATACATAAATATGTACTGCCTGTTTCACAAATCTTGTCACTTGGCAGGCTTCCAAGATGAGATAGGTCTCGCCAGTTGACATGTTTTGGCACGTTTCCAGTTACTGACAGCGCTGAATTTCCAAGATTTGACGTGTCTTGTCTAGCTACAGACAAAACATTGAATTGCTCTCATTTTTGAAACAGATAGTATATTACACATTGTACCGACGCACTAAATTGACAATAATTGACACAATAATTTCAGCAAAGCAGTAACAGTAATTTCCATAGGGGTTTAATGGTGTAGTAAGTGAATTGTTTTATTCGGGGATGGATTGTAACACTCCGGCTTTCTCGATTTTTTCCTACGGAAGTGAAGTTTTTGGTCTGGATGAACACTGGGCTTCAATCGAAAGTGTTTATTTCCCTGGAATTGGATGTTTGTAACTAGTACTTGCTTAAAGTTTTCGTTCCTATGATAAAACAGCAAAGCAGATATTATTGTTGCCATTTATTCATCGAGTGCAACAAGAAAAAATTTAAAGGGAAAAAACAGGAAATTTTTTCCATGTAATCTGCTTCAGTGGTGCTATAATTGAGGCAGCTCTTCTAACCCACTTGTGTTTCGCAGGCATTGCTTTCCGTTAAATCTGGTCTACAATTTGCCGTTATGCTTGGTCATGCGAACGGGCACACCATTCAGTTAACATCATGGATGTTTGTGGTTATTGCATCTTCATAATTTTCTACCTTATTTAGTCTTGTTGTAGAAAATGGAAATTTCTTAAGTACCAATATTTGTTATAACCTTCGTTTGCTAACTTGTACAGTCCTTGTTGTATTGTGCCTATAATATTCCTTGGCTAGGGAGAAAAGGTTCCACTCTTTCTTTCGAATGTTCGTATTTAATCTCACCAATTCAACACTCATCCTCATTAGCATTCTCGTTTCTGCACATGTGGCGTTTCAAACACCAAAATTTTCACCATATTTGCGTTGCACTCACTGTCTACTCCACCATTGGTGCGCTTATAGCATGATGTTGAAGTTGCCTTTTTTCATTTTGGATGCTTATTCTTGAGTGTCTATCTCTTCTCCATAGATATTTGTATTTGGTAAATGATAAATAAAAGTTGTTGATAGTTAGAATCTCATGATTTATGAAGCGGTCTACAGCAAACCCGGCATACCTTCCCTGTTTGACCTTTTTCATTTGCTGTACATTGTACTTTTGAGCTTTCTTTGACTGTCGAACTTCATATTCATTGCAGGTAACTGCTACGACTTCTATAGTTCCAGCTTCTAATTCCATGAGAGGACGTACATTTCCCGCTGTCAATAGCGTCTTGGCGCGAAGCATTTCTTCTTACGTCCAGGTTAACATCTATGATACCAGTCTCAAAAAGCTTCGAGCACGTGGAGTAGACATTAAGCACCTTCTTGTAGGATTTTTTTCATATCTTTGCTCAATCTGTTCCGATTCCTATGCTTATTTCCTTCAGCAACACGTTGGTTGCCGCTCTGTCGTTATGGATGTTCCCATCTTCTCCAGTGAGTTGAAGAAGCTTGGTGGTTTTGCTGGTCATCGACTCAATAGATCGTTTGGGGGTTTCTCTAGACGTGTTCATTCTTCGCCACTCGGAAAGGTGGGATTTTCGACCTTCTTATGCTCACAAGCACATATCCTTTTGAATGGTCCTTTTATAGCATGGTGTCCGTTGCTTCGCTGTTTTCTCAAGTGATTCTTTTAGAGTCGACGATACTCAGAAAGTGTTGATGCCCGTGAAACCATGTGTGATGCCCAGCACGTTTCATTAGAATCAGTGAGAGAAGAGGGATCTATTGAAGAAAGCGCAGTTGAGGTTACTTGGAGTGGCTTTGCATGTTCAGTTTATTTATTCCTGACTTTTTATTGCTTCTAGGAATTTGCGGACTGCAGAACTGATTTTAGCACGACGGTTGTTCGCGGAGCGAGTATTGGTAGCGGTTTTCTTTCTTAGTAGTTAGATCTGCTAGTAGCGAAGACATTGCTGCGGTTTTAAACAAGATTCCTATTGTAGATTATCGAAATTTGAAAACAGGTCCTTTTAGGTCCCCTTACATCGACTCCCCTGCCTCCCAAAAATGGGAATTCACTTGTTAGCTTTGCAAACCCTAACGTAATAACGGTAAGCAGTTCAAGAATAGCCATCTGTCAGGATTATCACCATTCCAGTACTTCAGGAAGATTACCGTGTCACAGCTGGCACTGTAGAGAGAACGTCATTCAGAACTCCCGAAAAGATGAACGAACCCACATCGGCATCGGACATGAATATCCGACGACCCTTCTTTGACTTGGAAGCATCCGCTATTGCTAAGGATGAACCACCTGTGGAATATGACGTCGAACAGTCAGTAACGCCTTCGGTAGAGTCGTCATTCGCGGTATTCCAGTCTGCTGTAGTGCAGGGTTTGAATACCATAAATGAGAGCAAAGCTCAGCCTTTGAATTCGGCTATGAACTGCGATGGTGCCCAGCAGCAGGATGCAGAAGTACATTTATCCAACTATGAAGATGATGGATACTGTCACTCCGAATATCTGTGTGACACAAATCCTGAGATTGATCCTCGCTATGAAGTCAGTGAGGTCCAAAACAACTTAGTGGGAGCGGAGCTTGTCGCTAATGAGCGGGCTACTTCGTCACCAAATTTGATCAACAGTGATGTTGTAATCACGAAATGTTCGCCCATTTCCACCACCAGTGAAAATGCTATTGACGATTCGCATCTGAATCCAGCAATCACTCAACTTGATCCACTCGTGCGCTCCGCTCCAGAGAATCCTGAAAATATTGCAATGGAGATTCAGTCGGATACTACTCAGAACAAAGTAGCCACGCCTTTGAAGCAGGCCAAGTCTAGCAGAAAGAAGCGCAAGCGCACTCGCGCGCCGGCTTCCAAAGATCTAGAAGACTCTGAGCATGAAGAAACTGAACCCAGAATCGGCGGTGTGGTGAGTGCATCATGGCTTTATTTCCAAACTCTCTCCTTTGTTTACCATTAATTTACATGTGGTTTCTTCTCTGAACTTGGACAAAAACCTATATCCCAGTGATGTTTTCTATTCTTGTGCCAACCAGGTTGTTAGGTGCTAAACTTTATTTGGCTTCACTTTTCGAACTTCAAAGGCCCAAAAGTGTTCCGTGATTTTGATCTGTGATTGAAACCGTCAAACGTCTCCGCTCACCCTGCCAGTTTCTCAACATTTCCCCAAGCTTGCTATCCCTAAAAACTCAGCACGAACAATAAACGAACCATGTCACCGCTGTTCTCGCGGAAACCCGGAGACTGTCGCTGAGGACGAGTGAAACTCACTTGGTTGTTCGCATCTTATTGTATCTACGGTCTACAGCTCGCATAAGGTTATGTACGGCAGAAAGTCACTAGTGATAGATAAACACCTATTATCATGACTTATAATAACGCGCTTAGTCTGTTTGTAAGTGTGTGTGTGAGTGTACGTGTGTGTCAGAGCGTTACGAAATTCCCTGATTGGTCAGTGGTAGTGATTGCATACCGTATTCTTTTGATTTTCTTTTCATTTCTGAGAATGGGAACGGGTATGGTGTGGTGCAGTCGATTCGAGTAGTCGGGAAGAGAACAAGGTATAGGTACGGGAAATAGGGGCGCCGGCATCCAAGGGTGGGTAGACGCAACGAGACGGCTCCGGCGATACGACAAGGGTGCGCCGGCGCACAAAGTGGGGGGAGACGGTTCCGCCGCTGTGATAAGCATGCGCCGTCGCCCAAAGTGATGGGAGTCGGGTCCGCCGCTGTGATAAGGGTACGCCGGCGCCTAAAGTGAGGGGAGCCGGGTCCACGCTGTGATAAGCATGCGCCGTCGCCCAAAGTGATGGGAGTCGGGTCCGCCGCTGTGATAAGGGTACGCCGGCGCCTAAAGTGAGGGGAGCCGGGTCCACGCTGTGATAAGCATGCGCCGTCGCCCAAAGTGATGGGAGTCGGGTCCGCCGCTGTGATAAGGGCACGCCGGCGCCTAAAGTGAGGGGAGCCGGGTCCACGCTGTGATAAGCATGCGCCGTCGCCCAAAGTGATGGGAGTCGGGTCCGCCGCTGTGATAAGGGCACGCCGGCGCCTAAAGTGAGGGGAGCCGGGTCCACGCTGTGATAAGCATGCGCCGTCGCCCAAAGTGATGGGAGTCGGGTCCGCCGCTGTGATAAGGGCACGCCGGCGCCTAAAGTGAGGGGAGCCGGGTCCACGCTGTGATAAGCATGCGCCGTCGCCCAAAGTGATGGGAGTCGGGTCCGCCGCTGTGATAAGGGCACGCCGGCGCCTAAAGTGAGGGGAGCCGGGTCCACGCTGTGATAAGCATGCGCCGTCGCCCAAAGTGATGGGAGTCGGGTCCGCCGCTGTGATAAGGGCACGCCGGCGCCTAAAGTGAGGGGAGCCGGGTCCACGCTGTGATAAGCATGCGCCGTCGCCCAAAGTGATGGGAGTCG
>JARK01001338.1:2048113-2062697 GCA_000688135.1 Ancylostoma ceylanicum | reverse complement strand
CGCCGCTGTGATAAGGGTACGCCGGCGCCCAAAGTGGGGAGAACCGGGTCCGCCGCTGTGATAAGGGTACGCCGGCGCTCAAAGGGGGGAGCCGGGTCCGCCGCTGTGATAAGGGTACGCCGGCGCCCAAAGTGGGGGGAGCCGGGTCCGATACCAAAGTGGAGGGGAGACGGGTCCGATAAGTGTGCGCCGGATCCCAAAGTGAGGAGACGCTTCGAAACGGGCTTCACAGTGTGAAAGTGTGTAAGGGGATTCGGAGGTGTGGAATCGCTTGGAAAAATGAAGGAATGAAAGAACAGGCACTGTACAAATTCTATGCAAATATCCATAGCGCCTTTCTCTCTCATATGCTTTTCTTCGTTCCCTGCACCTACTTGCTCATCATCCCTTCCCCCACTCTCTGTCCTTTCCATTCGTGTCTGGATGAGCCACCCCCTTCATTCTGTTTACATGCAGCAGTAGATTCTTATCACCTAACTACCACAACAGCCAGCTAAACATAGATCATTCCAAGTGACCATTTGCACTGAATCGGTTACATCCAAACGCTCACGGCCCCCAGGGCCTACCGAAGAGCGTCACTTTGTGGAGATGAGAGAATGCCTGGCGGATTTCAGAGAATTTCAGGAGAGCGTTGAAACTATTGGAGAGGGATATAGGTATTTCGCGAAAGGTTTTCAATGTTTTCTTTGCATTCACTGTGAAGTATGCGAGCGAAGCGAGCATTAGTAGAGGTCTGGAAGTCCGGCGTCAGCCGGACGGCCAGACTGGTGGTGATATAATATGTCTGATAATGTTCATATTCTTGACAGATAGCTATTCTTGAGCGGCTTACCGTTATTACTTTAGGGTTTACAAAGCTAGCAAGTCAGGTGCTTATCTATCACTGGTGATTTTCTGCCGTACATATTATCGTTACGCGAGCTGTAGACTGTAGATAAAATGATGTGCGGACAACCAAGTGAGTCACTCGTCCACAGCGACAGTCTTCTTCGGGTTTCCGCAAGTCTTTAGGGGTAGCGAGCTTGTGGCAATGTTGAGAAACTGGCAGGGTTAGCCGATTTGTCTTTGAACATCACATTGCACTTTGTAGAGTTAAACCTGTAAGAAGACAGCTCCCATTAAATTTTTCGTCCTGTAGTGAATGTTGAATTTTGGACTTATAGTGACTTTGGTGAACTGGATGAGCTAACTCGTCGAGGCTGTCACACTATTAGGATGCATTTCACTGCAGCGCTGCACAGGACAATAACTATGTGACAGCTACACCAGCTGCAGTGTTTTCTACCCAATTAAACTGTTATTGGTGACAAAGGTGTTACTGCGCATCGAAAGAAAGGGCACAATTTATATTACCTCCACTTATTGATTCAGACTAAAACAGCCTAACCCAGGCGTATTTCATGCTTACTTTTTTCCTGAATGTCTACGTTTTTTAACTGGGTATCCAGATTTTTCGATGCATTCCTCTGTAAACTTATTCGAAACTATGGAGCACAATTTTATCTGGTCACTCCATGTTCACTTGAGCAGATTTCCCTATGAGCAAGCTCTTTGAATCCACTCTATGCTTTGCAACATATTATTTTTCTCGAAAGGGGAAGAACATGTTCAGCCGAAAGGATCGATTTCGGTGGGCGTCGACTGTAAATGTTTTCAGGAGGAAGTTGCGGTGAAACGTACAGCAAAGAGTAAATCAGCTTCCAAAGAAGAAGATGATGCTGGAAAACGAGTGTTCCACTGTCAGATACCAGTTAGCTTTCTGTTATTTATAAAACGCTAAACAATTGCATTTGTGATGTCTTATTTTCCTTATTAACAGCTCTGTCAAAAAACTCTCTCATGGCGTCCACGTTATGGCAAAAATCGTCTGGTCGATCATGTTCGTACGCATTGGGGGAGAGCGGTAAAACAATGTAAATTATGTGATTACAAGGCGCCCAACTTCAGACAGGTGGGTTTTTATTTTGCTGGATGGGTCATCCAATCATATCTTACTTGATTCAAAATTCAGGTTCACCATCACCACACTCAAATGCATCCAAATCAGCCCTACTTGGGAGCGCTTTCGATTGAGTTGGTTTCGATATCACTTTGCTTTATTTTCAATAGATGCTCATTCTCCAACATCCTCTTTGCAGAACAAAGGAGGATTTGGAAGAGTTACTGGATCTGTGGAAACAGTGCTTCCCAAGTTTGTGAATATAATTTTTCCTATCAGTTTCTTTTACTTGGAACTGTTCCGCTCCTTAATTGGGATTAATTCTGGGTTACCACAAATATTTCGATGATTTGGGTGAGGTTCAGGAATTCCAACTCATGGCATCTTTAACTGGAGAACACGCTGGGAGGACCTGGAAGCGAATTGAATTTCTAGTTGTAGCCTAATATTTACCACTAGCTTAATAAGAATTATGCAGATGATCCTTGCACTGTGAACTGGCTCATCAATCACCAGCTGCCTGAAAAGTGGACCTGAATCTCTAGGTGTGAGTGTTATTATTGTTGACTGGAATATTTGAATGGTTGTTAGATAGAGTTAGAGGCAAATTTTCACATCTGTTTCTCTCATCCTGAAAGCGGCAATGGTTTAGGCGGAACGGGGCTCTTCAAGATTTCGGATTTTATTTTCTGTTTTCCCCTTGACAATGAGGCCAAAAATGTTAAGAAGTGGAAGCTTTCACCGTTATAGGACGTTTCCGTTCGCTCATAAGATTCACTTTGGTTTAGACAGAGCATTTACCGTTGTCCCACAAGATACTGCTATGTCCTGAGTGTGTGATTGCGCACCCTTCTCTGTGAGCAGACTCACATGGCTTGTTAAGCCGTTTTAATGCGCGTTGACCCCTACAGGATCAAACTTCAGGTTAATGCGTATCAACTTGGGATAACAAGTGATGTGGCGTTGCCTCCATTGCAGGTAGGGGGGGGGGGGGAAGGTGGCAAGCGTGATTGACGTTTCCTGTACATGTGCAGTCCTTAGTTAGTAGATCACCTAATTAACTGGTTGTGCGGACTGCTCTCAAGCCGCCTGCGTGAGTCCTAGAGGTCTCTTTTCTGTGCATCTGGATCGAAAGAGAACGAGAAAACGGAATGCAATGAGAAAATGGGTGTGTGTCATCATGAGGGAAAAAGGGGCGAGCCAGGCGACTCTGATTGGCGTATTCGGGCCGCCCACCACGCCCATCTGTTGGAACTCGAACGGCGTCAAACGCATGACACATGGTCTATTTGTGCTTAGCGCCGTATGCGCCGTACGAGTCAAACAAGTAGGCGTGACGAGCGGCTCGAATGCGCCAATTAGAGTCGTTTGGTTACACCCCCTTTCCCCGCATGATGATACACACCCTGAGAAAATCGTCCTCAGCTAGGTATTTGCGTTGCGATCATCTTGCAATAAGCCATACTAATATACTACTGCATAGAAGTCCTGCCATCCACATATCCACTCCGAAGCCTTGGGAGGGAAGGGTTAATGTATAGTCAACTCCAAATGTCCGCAGACAAGAGTTGGGACCGCGGCGCGGTTTTCCCTCCGCGTCTCTGCCCTGCATACCACGCTGAATCCGTGCAGCAGACAGCGATAGACTCGCGCCGCGGCCTCAACTCTTGTCTGTGGACATTTAGAGTTGACTATATTAGCAGTCGTCTGCTTGCTCATCAAAAAATTTGGCAATAACTGATGGTGCAAGTGATTTAGTGTTTTGGTAGTGCCGCGGAAAGAGTGCAAAATTTTGTTTTTTGGTTAACACCTTCCAAACCCGGTGTTACGCTAGCTGACAGCCCTTCATTATAATCAAGAATTTTCAATAGCTCATGCATTGTATTGCTTAGATCTGCCATGGCCACATAGAATGCTTGGTAGTCGGGTGGCTAACGGATATCTTTTAGGTAGTTTTCTTTTCGTACTGATATTTCAGATTTTTTTTGCGTTTCATTGATTTTCCCACCATTCGTAGTTGTCCATTCGTTGGGAGGGTTATGAAAAATTTGGCCAATTTTCAGACGCTAGCGTTCATGAATTTTCTGATGCTCAGATTCTCCGCTGTGGTGACCCTCGTACTTCAACCTCGTGATCACTGCACCAAATCTCTGTTGCGCTTTTACTTGTGGGTTGCGTTTAGTCCTTTTATAACCTTTACAGTGGCTATTTGATGAAGACAATGAGGCTATCTAATGCAGCACAGATTTTGAACTAAGAATTAAATCATGATTCTTTTTTATTACTCTGAGTTATGGTCCATTCGACAACTTTTGAACTCGGGCGCAACAAAGAGAGGAACAGAAAGACTTTGAATTGGATTTACATTGTGTCTTCGGATCTCATGCGTCATATTTTAGGTGCCATTGAGGACGAGAGTATTGGTGGTACGTTACCGGTTATCGGATACCGTTCTTATTCACAAAGACGCTTTTATGACTTGTAATTTCCAATAATGCCTGTGAACATTTGTGCTTACTGGCTAAGAGCCAACCCTGTCATATTTTTTGCGTACGCTGAAAGCTTGTTGTTGCCATTGTTCTTAGTCAAATGGACTTTTGGTGTTTTTCCTGTGAATAGTAGACGAAGATATCCATCGTTCCCCACTGTATGTTGTTTTGACTGCATGCATGTATAGTATATGACTGTGTATTGTTACTTGATGCTGTTATTTAAGTATTAGTTATAGATTTCTTGTTTCATTGTTCTTGTTGATGTGTTATCCATAAACTATTTGGGAATCAGCTCGAATTTCCCTTCCTATCATGCGTTTTTTCGCTGCTGAGATACTCCCAACTGCGCATTTATGTAGCTGCATCAATTTTCTTAGCATATGTTTCGGCGTTTTACTTATGAGCAGTTTTTAGCAACGGGTTATTTGTGTCATATTACTTTCTTATTAGCAAACTAACTTATGAGAGATTCAGCGGTTGCAAGTACAACACTAGAGCCAGAAATGCGAGGAGGAATGCTACCAGCGCTGAAAAGTAGCGTCTGGCAGAAGAGCTCGTCGTATGTGCAAGTGAACATCTATGGTACGAATATTAAAGGACTTCGCGAAAAAGGAGTCGACATTAAACATCTTTTGGTAAGTTGTTTGTATGATTCATCTTAGTTTCTTGAGAATCCTAAAGTGACATTGTTGTTTCCTTATTTTCAGCAACATGTCGGTTGTCATTCTGTTGTCATGGATGTCCCTATTCTTAACCTTGATCCGCGAAAATCTGGTGGCATAGCTAATCTAAGGCGTACGGAATCATGGGGTGGTGGATACTTCACACAACCTCGGTCGATGCGCGCCAGCTGTGTAAGATTTTTACCTCCCTTGTATTGATGTTTAGCAACACTCAGTTTGGGTTGCCATGTCGATTCGAAATGCAGTGACTATCACCATATCCTATAATAAAGGGAGCTATGATGGATAAGGTGTGCAGGGATGCGGGTCCGCCGCTTTGTGGTGGGTGCGCTGCGCCCCAAGAGAGGAGAAACGCCCACCAGACGGTTTCGACGCGGTGATAGGGGTGCTCCGGAGTGAGATGGGTCCAACGGTGTGATAAGGATGCACGGCGTGCGAAAGCGGGCAAACGTCTGGAGACGGGTCAACCATACGTGGGATAGGTGGGAGCCGGGGGTCTCCGAAGTGAAGGGGGTCTGAGAGGTCTGAGACCTCCGAAAATGAAGGGGGTCGTCGTCCGGAGGGAGGGATACCGACGATTATGAGTGTTTTCATCATTGAAAAGAAAAGAACGACGAAGGAACCGACATCTGGTAAGTTCTTCTAGTTTTTGCCAGGTAATTCATGTCTTCGTACAAAAATCTTGCCATATTTGTGCTCTGCGAGCGTTAGTGAAGGTATGTGTTCTAGGGGTGAAAAAATCAATAAATCGATACACCTTCACTAACGCTGAGTAAAATTGTGAAAAAATCAATAAATCGATACCCATCTATCACTCGGGGTTTCTACTCTGGATTCGATGGAGACTCCCCTTTTCTACACGAATCGCTAGACGTACACTGTCCGCCTGCAGTGGAGCTGGTGGGTGGTGCAATGAGTCGTCACTTGAGCCACGTCCGAGCTGCACACTTTTTCATCATGGAAACATGATAGCGCGGTTTATTTTGAAAATCGGAGGGTCCGAGGAAAACGAGTATTAGATTTGCTACAAATTTAAGTCATACCCTCAATGTCCCACTGACTGCATCCTTGTGCACTTTGGGATTTCGAAAACCCACAAAAACACGCTATTTTTCCCTATTTCTCTCTTCATTGGAACTTTTCATATTAGTGAATGGTACTAACCTGTTGTCAAATCCATGCTCCTACCACATATCTACTACATATATTCCACTGGACGGAAAACGTTCCCAAAGCGACATAGGAGATGTGGCCTGGACGAGTTAGCTTCGCGGTGCGTGCGGAGATCACAATATTTTTCCTTTTATGTTGTATAGAATAAAGGCTTTAACATCTTGGATCATTCCGCCGCCCACCCTGAAGATTTTATGACCTTGAAAAACTTTAACTTGAAAAAACCTAAAAGAAAATCTTCAAACGTGTATTTCTGCTGCAAAGTCGGCTTTTCTTTTTTTTTGGCTTGGATTGACCAAGCTGCCATAATTAGCTTCGGTAAGAACTCACTGACTGAGAAGGTAAGGACTTTATCCGCCTGTGAAAAGGGAATTAGAGTCCAAGACCCATGCTTGGTGTCGCTTTGGGAGATACACCCCACCGGACAGCGCGTCCTTGTCTGTGGGAGGGTACCGGCACCAAGCCCATACAGTGGCTCCAGCCGATCTGGCGTCCCCCACTTTCTTTGTACTATTTCTTTTTTCTCTGAGTACAGGCTTTTGCCAATGCACAGGCTTTGGCTCCTCCACCCCTTCCACGATATAAAACGGAGTTTCGAATGGCTTGTTGGGTATCAGCTGATAGAGAAATTTCTCTGCTTCTTTTCAGTATGCGGTACATACTATTTGGTTCGAAACACAAAAAGAAAACACTGAAAACCTAGGGAAACTTGCCATTTTTCCTCATGTTGAAGAGTCAACTTTTGCTCCTGTACAGTACAAAGGAGATGCTCCGTGTTCGATACAGGAGTGCAGAGCCTTCCCCCTATTCTGCCTAGGACTGTCCGATTTTCAATTCATTTTATTTTAACAGATTTATTCCTCACCAAACTGAAAGTGTGCAAAAAGTACTGCTTCCGAAAAGTGAAATTTGCTCCTCCAGCGATGGCTACTTTTCCCATAGCTCAAATCCTGCTCAATCTATTAGGCTTGCGCTATGTTCAGATACCCTTCACGGTTAGGAAATTTTCAATGCTTTCTGCGGTATTCTTCATCTTTTCAACTCCTTCCAGTGCGTTGTGTTCAGAGCTGCAATCACAATTGGTAATCGAGAGTCACTGGCCGCGCCCAAAGTCTCACATCTTACTACACAACTTCTGCACTTACTTCTATTGCTTTACATCTTTCTACTTCATGATTACCTTCCGTTCCGGTTTCCTCTCCTACGCTTTGGTGAAGGGGATCTGCCGGACCTCCGCCCAAAGTGAAAGGGGTAGGAGCCTCGGCTCCGACTATCGCACGTATGGGGCTGGTTACTTTTTAAAGAGGAGATCCTGTCTCCTACTCCTCAGTAGGCCGACTTTTTCTGGCAAGCATTTCTTAGATCGTGAGATGCCACCCACCTGTGAAGCGTAGGCCAAAATAGGATCGTTCATGGTCCGCTTGGGTCTCTCTCCTTAACACCATCAGTCACAAAATGAATGCGTTCGGTAGCTCGAACGGGTCAGTAGCACTTGTGCTGCTCTCTTCACTGGGAATGTCCTGTATTCAGAGCACTAAAACTACCAACGAATCCAGAGATTGCGAGGACAGTGAAATGGTCTGCTCTGAAAGTGACTGCGAGAGAAACGCTCATACCGACGCTCGTACACATGTGAGTCAGTTTGCGCAAAGGAAAACCACTCCAATAAAAATGTTTATAAATTCTCCAATCAGGAACGAGCAGAAACGTCAACAAGAGAAGGCAGTTCAGTATCTTGCGCATCTTATTCTGGTATGCTTTATGCTTCTTCTTTCGATATGAAGGAATTCTCTTCTATTCTTCTAGGTCCTTCTAATCTGCCAGGCGATGATATCATATTCCATGACTGTCTGGAAGAATTCATGGAGGACAATCAAGACACTTATTTGGTTCATGATTCGAACAAATTACCCATTTCATCCTGCACATCCACAAAAGAAGCAACTAGAAGCAAGTTATCCCATGTTGAGTCCAGCACGAGCGGAAGTCATAAGATGATGCGGTTGGCAGAACTTGGGAAAGAAACATGTGTAGCTTCGCCGTCAGATCCCAGGGATGTGGAGAATTCATCTACGGAACACTCTGAAAAATTCACAAAGTATGGAGATGATCTCCACGGAAACGATGAAGTCGAAGAGTCAACCTTATTCCCTTCTCGCCAAGAACCACCTGGCGCGTTGAATGTTTCTTATGAAAGTAATGCTGCAGATGGCCTACACATTGTAGATGACGAATGCTCAGACCGTTCTAATGGAGCGATGCAGGTAGAATCCACCGAAATGGATGGCTTACTCCACGTGAGTGCCTCGCAAACTGCTAATGTAAATTCATGTCATCATGAAAGTGGTTGGGAGCAAGCTCATTCGCACGGAACCCTGAAATTGTCGCCACCAAGTGCTGCAACTAACGAAGGTCATGAAATCGGAACTAACGAAATCAATCCTCTTTTCGACAAGGAGAACACACAGAAATGCGACGAAGGTGTAGCCTGCCCAGCACCAGCGGTGAAGTACGGGAAACGAAAACGCGTTCGCAAGCCGTCGGTAAACTCTCAAAACTCGTTGGACGATGAAGATGACAATGAAGAGCAGGTGGGCATTGTATTCATATGTGCCTTTTTATTTGGCTGACAGTCATCCTGCATCCTGCCACTTATGCTGTTTTTTTTTTTGAATGTTGAACATTCAGAGAATTACACGTTCAGAATGTTTGCGAAGAACCGAAAGCCAATAGTGCGGCCGACGCATCGAAAATCACCAGCCAAGTATTTCATTGTCAAATGCCGGTTTGTTTTGCCTTTTGATGGTTGCAAGGTATTTTACGGTGGATTTCAGAGGAATTCCTTGATGAAAATACTTGAACCACTAGGATGTTTCATATTCGATGGGGGCAAATGGATTTCTGAGTTTCATCTCGAATTTGTCGTGTCCCCTCCGCAAATATAGTAATTTTCTTGATAAGGTTTCCTAACCTTTCATACCAATTATAAGCATTTGTCTTCTGAAATCCAATGTTGGTGTACTTCTTGCATAACTTCTAGCGCCAGCCGGGGTCAGCTTATGTGACTGCAACAATGTGTCATTCATCGCAAGCACCACATGGGGAATGCTAAAGATATTGTGCTCGTGTTAGATCGTCAAAAAAAAATAGTTTCATAATTTTTGTTTATCCCCTCTGTTCATTTTGTGGTAAATGTCCAAGTGTTTGTAGCAATTAAACTTAACCGCTTTTGGGAAGAAACTTGATCTTGCTTCCATCTTAAGCAGAATTGGAGAACGAAACACCTGCAAGCGAAAAAAAAATCGGTTTCGACGCTTGCTCCATTTTCTCTCTAGCTCTGATCAAAAAAGGAGTGATGCAACTGTAAACGTTTTAACTGACAAATTTTGAACACGTCTTAGCTGACACGGCGGCTTGAAGTTGCTTCAGCATGCCTCCAGATGACCTGGAAAAACTGAGTGGGTGGAACTTATCTCCACTGGAGGGGTCAGCCCGATCGTCCCATATTTATCTAAATTGTACCCATCGACCACCATTCTTTCGTCGCTTATAAAGCTTCAGAATTCAGAAAAGTGGGAAGTTGCTTGACAACCAAATGTGTCGCAATGCAAGAAGCAGAAATAGCAGCAGTGGTGGGATTCATGAAGCGTTAACCTTGCGAACCAATTATGGTTAGCGTAGTTGATTACTCTATGCACCAGAAAATGTCAACAGACGCAGGTTAAGAAAATTGGTTTGCGTTTGCTAGCTTGCACTTACATGGTGATCTGCACATGAATCCTACTCAGACATTCGTGGGGGTGGAATGCAGGTGGAAATGGGTCCACCCCCAGTTGTACCTGGGGGTGGACCCAAAATCGTGGGGCACCTACCCCCGACAATTGAAAGACGTTCCCCCACGTACCCTCGCAGCTGTCCCCCGAGCTCGTTATTGGGTTCCGGCGGATGGGGGGACGACCGGGGTTATGCACAGCACGCTCTGCTCTTCTTGGACGTCCAGATACGCTCCCCCAACTCAAAAAGTGGGCGGAGCGATTGGGGTCCTACCTGCCCATCACCCCCACGAATGTCTGAGTAGGTCAAGTGACGGGGTGAGGGGAGGAGGAAACAGGGAGAAACGGGCCTTTGTCAATTTGGAGGGGGGGGGGGTCGCACCGCAAAAACTTCAGAAATAAAATGGCTAAGAATATCAACAGCCGTAAATAATGGTTTAAAAAATTGAAGAATTCTAATAAAAATGACCAATGAAAAAATAATTTTCTACAGTGTTTCTATTTTACACAGTGTTTCTGAGAACGTCGACGACATATCCTTATTGGACAGGAGGCGGGGACTGCGTCCGCCAGCTGTATGCAGCATTACTTTAACTTTTCATAAAAGAGGTTATATTCAGCGCGTCGAAAACCGAGTATGTATGTTCAATTGACAAGCAATAGAAACTCAAAAAAAAAAAGGCTTTGACAATGTTGTTATTCAGTGAGCATTTGGTCGTGGCCGAAATTTCATCTGAGAATGGTGCACAACAGGACCCACGCCTATGTGCTCAATTTTCCAGGACTGCGGCAAAAGCTTGTGTTATCGTCAACGTTATGGTAAGCACCGTCTGGTCAATCACGTTCGCACACATTGGAGAAAACCTGTGAAAGTTTGTCGTTTGTGCGGCTTCAAGGACATAACTACGAAAAAGGTGTGGTTCTTCAGTGAGTAATAGGCAGGTAGTTCCTATTTTTGTGGCTTACTTAAGATTCACGATCATCACATGAAGATGCACAGAGATACCCAGTATCCCGGAGCTGATTCGGTGGAGTGAGTTCTACTGTCTGTTTTTCTTGGCTTTCTTATCCAGAAGAAGTGCATAATGAACACTTTCTCATCGTGCCTTGAAAATTTTCTATTCATGATTATTGAATTCAGGACGAAGCAAGACCTAGATGAACTTCTGCGCCTATGGAACATATGTTTCCCTGGTATGTCTCTGAATGTCAGTTTGCATTTCAGCGGTTTTAGCTCTTCCTTAAGCCCAACCTGCTTCATATGAATAGAGCTAATTGATCAAATTCATCTTTCTAGTCCTATTCGTAGCTGTTCAGGGGTGCAGCCTGACGGTATCATAAGAAGTGCTCCTTGTTACGAACATACCTACCATGAAGTAGAACGTGAATAGAAATTGTCGGAAAATTGTCGGAATATAGTACTAAGGCTTATGACTGCATTAGACATGATCCATAGCTTTTCTAAGTTCATTCCTTGTTCATATCTAGATATACCCTGCGAAGTGCTCATGTACGGTAAATGATTGGTGGGAATGTTGTTTGAGATGGGCTTAGTCAGATTACGTAAAGACGTGTGCTAAAGTTTCTGCAGTGCAAAAGATCTAGTTCCATTATGAAGTTAAGGTACAATGTGCGTCTCACTGAGACTGCGGTGGCAACGCCAGTGAGCCGGTCTACGGCCCCTCTTGATGGAATTCAGAAGGAATTCTGCTCAAAACGATCCTCAAATGATGTCTTTCGAATTTTAATGCACGCTTTGACATTAATTTGTTCTATGCTCTTGCTGGAGGAGGAAGAGGAGGACATACTCGTTTAATGCAGTTCACTGCTTTTATAGAAACTTGACGACTGTTCCGCTTCAAATAGAAATAGATCTTGCTCACTATCACAAGAGTCAGCTGTGTCCAGCTAAGTTCCGCTGGAAACAAGGCCACCACCAATTTTTCTACAAGAGCACCATGTAGACTTTTTAAGTGGCTCAAGTAGAAGCTCTTCTTTTTCATTTAGTTAACGTTCTTTTGTTTCACTGGTAAAGCTTCTTCTCGTAAAGCCGATTGGACCACTTTTGAAAGTGCTCGGATAGGAGCTGGCAGAGCGTCTACGGACCCTTACCACCTGTACCCAGGCAGTTTTGCGTTTTTGAACTTGGGAAGAAACAGTCAAATGTGATTCAAAAGCTGCTCGAACTCACTCTGGCACCTTATTAGTCATCATTGGTCAAAACTAACGTATCGTCTCGGAAAAGGACAGCGGCTTTCTATACGCTGTCTTACCGAGGTCTGACGCGCGCGGGTGGTAAGTGTCCGACAATCCTGGCAGAGCTGACCTCTCTTAATTAGGGCGAGTATTCCTTGCAGTATTGGATTGACCATATTTGTGAGGCGTGAACTCCGGGAGGGCGGACTTTTTGAACAGCAGGATCAAGAAAGTAGGGCACGGCTAGGGCATTGCCCTACTTTTCCTGAGTGCTCCGCTAGTTGCAGTGGAGCTGCCAAGAGGTCACATGCAGAACCTGGGCTCCGCCCACTGCACAAAACTCGCCCTCACCGACCATCAAGCCTCAAGATCGGATCCGTATACACTGTCGGTTAGGAGTACAATGCATCCCCGCTATCCAACCAGTACAGTGCTCCCTTTTGTGTACGGAAAATAGAGATTACGGACCAGATCTTAAGGGTTGGTGGTCGGTGAGGGCGAGATTTGTACAGTGGGCGGAGCCTAGGTTCTGCTAGTGGCTCTTGGCAGCTCCACTGCAATTAGCGGAGCAGCCAGGAAAAGTAGGGCAATGTCCCAGCAGTGCCCTACTTTCTTGGGACTGCTGTTCAAAAAGTCACGCACCCTTGAAAAAGAACGACTTCTTGGTAGTCATTCCGGGAACTTTTCAAGCCGCCTCTAGGAAGATTGATCTGAGCACCCGCTTACCCCGGTCGCATTGCTATTTCCAGGTACAACTCCGTAAGTGCAATCACACGATTTTCGTACTCCGTATGGAGTTTTATTTACCAGTCTGTCCGTCCGGCTAACGCCGGACTTCCAGACTTCTATTGATGCTCGCTTCGCTCGCATACTTTACGTTGGAANTTTGTGTTCTTCATGCGAGTATGTCCCAAATAGAAATCGCGGTGGGCCCGTACCAAACTTTGCATGCAGCTCCTTCAGGGCCCGACGGAGGTTTCAGGCTACCTTTCATAAAAAAAGCCTAAAGTGGCTTTCATACATTTGCCGCAGCGGCAGTCGCTTATGGTTGAGCATAGGCCGGCGACGTCGCGGCGGCGTCGCCGCGGCAAGGCTTCAGCGGCACGAGCTTGCATACTTTTTTGCCGCGGCGACGCTCGGCGACGTCGCCCAGCGACGTGCGACAATGATTAGTCATGGGGGTATTTTGCCGCCCAGCGACAACGTTTGCCGCGCACCCACTTTTGCCGCGGTGACGCCGCCGTCGCCGCGGCAAAAGTATGAAAGGCCCTTAACACCACTCAGATGGCACCCCAACCTCGCCCGTTTTAGGCAATGTGTGCGGTAATCCACTGTTGGGCTCCTCCACATCCCTTCCTCCGAACCCAGCATGCATGAGGCGAAGCGATCCCCTGAGGTGTACACCCCCTGCAAATAGTAGTGGTTCGAAAGGGCATTCCTTTCATTATTCAGCTGTTTTTACTCGAGAATTCTGCTTTTCTCAGTTTCAAAGTCAATTTTCAAGTTGAAAAAGTTCGGCTTTGTCGTTGTAGTCGAATCCCAACAAGCGCACCGCGATTCCAATCAATTTGATTCTATTCTATTACATTAGTGTTGGTCCGCACTTTGTTTTGTATCACTGGCATTTGAAATAAGCAAAAAATATGAAAATCGTTCTATTGTGAACCATACATATAGTCGTTTCAGGAATCATTGCCTCGTCACTGAATGACTCTTTCCTTCCTCATTAATAGGCTTCCAAAAGTTCACAAAAAAATTAAGATGTTCAGCAGGGCACTTCTTATATTGCCATACTTACAAATTTTGTTATATGGTGACTGCAGAGGAGGCAAGGAGCCTTCTGACAGACAGTTTTAAAAGGTCTTTTCCAGAGCAAATTCAACCAGCGATTTTTCTTACAGTCAATTCTTTCTGATAGTGCACTGCACTTTTGGAAGGTCATGCGAGCAACTGAAGGAAGATAGGAAAAGAATGACCTTCAACACCCCACAGCCTTCTCGGTGGCTCCATCCGGAGGACAAAACAGCAGTTCCAAGAAAGTAGGGCACTGTTGAGACATTGCCCTACTTTTCGTGGCTGCTCCGCTGATTGAGTGGAGCTGCCAAGAGGTCAACAGCAGAACCTGGGCTCCGTCCACTGTACAAATCAGTCCCTCACCAACCAGCAAGCCTAAGATCGGGTCCGTGTACACGTCCGTCCGCATACAATGCCATTTATGGAAAAAATGGGTTATAGCAGTTTCGTTTTTCTCTTTTTTTTCCTTTATAATCTTTATTTTCTGCACACAAAAGGCACTACTGTACTGGTCGGACAGGGGGGGGGGGG
>JARK01001338.1:2020100-2035573 GCA_000688135.1 Ancylostoma ceylanicum | reverse complement strand
GGGAGACGGGTCCGTCGCTGTGATAAGGATGCGCCGGCGCCCAAAGTGGGGGAAACGGATCCGTCGCTGTGTTAAGGGTGCGCCGGCGCCCAAAGTGGGACGGGGGGGGAGGGGGGAGACGGGTCCGCAGTTGTGATAAGGGTATGCCGGCGCCCAAATTGGGGGAGACGGGTCCGTCGCTGTGATAAGGATGCGCCGGCGCCCAAAGTGGGGGGAGGTGGGTCCAGCGATATGATAAGGGTGCGCCGGCACCCAAAGTGAGGGAGACGGGTCCGTCGCTCGGATGATGCAAGGATCAGGTCCATCACTGTTATGATTGTCCTCTGGCGCCTAAATACAATGAGAAAGTACCAAATGCCCGACATCAGCACTGACTATTATACCACCCGTGTCATTCTGCTCAAATCACGTCCCCTCTTGCGTGTTCTATCCTCATTTGTGTCTGAGTACACCGCATCGTCCTCTTTTATATGTTCAAGCTGATTGTTATCAATGGATCTCTCACAACAAACAAAGAGCGATAAACCATTCCCCTTATTCGTTTCAGGTTGAATCGGTCACATATAGCAACAATTAGCTATTTCACCCGAGAGAATGATAAAATTGCCTTAAGAGAAGCAAGCAGTTCTCTTTCACCAGTCCTTTCTTTATAGAGGAGAGCATTTAGAGAAAACGGGGCAAAAGTTGGCATGACCACAAACCTATTAGGTCTGATGCGAGGTGAAGTCATGCGAGCGAAGCGAGCATAAGGAAAAGTCTGGAAGTCCGGCGTCAGCCGGACGTCCAGACTGGTCTTTTTTAATTTCTGATGGAAAATTTCACATTTTTGTTGCGGCAGAGCGGGATCGGCGATCATCTGGTATGGGCGATTAGGATTCGAACCTTCGCAGCTTCATGGCGTCCTGAATCCAGAAAATTCTCGGGCGGAAAAAACCGAATGTTCGTCTCGACCTTCATCCCCCCACTCGTTCCGAACAGAATTGTCTGAGCAGGCAAAAACCGTGCAGCCGCCATACCTGTGCGTCTCACTTGTGTTGGAGACTACTGGCACATCCTTCATCATATGAACGTACGCGCGTTGAAATGACGCATTTACTACATACCTACGAGACTACCAACGTACCGTTTACCCACGGGGAAGCGGGCAGCTGCAGCTTCGTCAATCATAATGACCGTATATGATGAGGCTCTCTAAGCAAATGAAACGGGCTTCATTTCTAGAAGTTGTTGCGGTTGTTGCTCATAATCTCTGAACACCTGCACCACAACCTTTATCTCCTGGTTATCCAGCGGTTTCCGCCCCTACTCTAAGACAGTTTACGGATGTTTGGCGACACCTCTGATATTGAATGGCAATACATTTGGCGAGGTTTGTTTGGCAACCTCGCAGACGAGCTTGCAAACTAGCCAGGCAAACGAACACCGTCAAATGTATTGCCGAACAAGAAGTCCCGTAAAATGTATCGCCAAACACATTCTCTTCCCATTTGTATCGCCAAACACCCGTAAAATGTATCGCCAAACACATTCTCTTGCCATTTGTATTGCCAAATAGGCTCTTCACTTCCTCCCGTAAAATGTATCGCCAAGAAAAATTTTATCCCGTAAACTATCTTGCCAAACACACTCTCTTGCCAAATGTATTGCCATTTAACATCAGAGACAAATGGCAAGAGAATGTGTTTGGCGATACATTTTACGGGTTAATATGTTCATTTCATTCTTAGCGGGCAATCATCATCGGTGTCGACTCGAATGGCGCAGTTGGTAAGGCAGCGGACTCCCAATATCAGAACCACGGTATGATTCCCGGTGTTATCAAAATTTTCAAAATCTTCAAGTTTGTTTGGCGATACAAAAGGCAAGGTTTGCATGGCGATACATTTTGCAAGACTTCTCGTTTGGCAATACATTTTACGGGACTTCTTGTTTGGCAATAATTTGACGGACTTCTTTTCCCCGCCTATTTGGCAAGCTCGTCTGCGAGGTTGCCAAACAAACCTCGCCAAATGTATTGCCATTCAACATCAGAGTACTTACCCTACCGTTAGCCCACCATTAATATCAGTCCAACGGCTGGCCTACCTTTCCTCACGGTGGGCCCATCATGCTTACAAACTTACAAGGGAAGGATACCAAATGTCCGTGGCATTTCAAAATGAGATATGCCTAGCAATGTGAAGTTGGGAATGCTGATCTGTAATATGTTCCCCATTTGTGCTCTGTCCCATTGCAGGAAAAGTTATGACCTTGCATGTGCAGTGTATACGTACATGGACTTTCTACAACCATCTACCGTAACCACACGGAAACCGCGTTGCCATGCAAAATGGATACAGAATCTGTGATCAGCAGTCCAAATAACCCCATATGCAAAATTTCACCGAAGGAATACCCGTTTACGCCGGTTTGCCAAAGATGGAAGTGCTCGTACCAGTCGTATCAAGGGAGACATACATATGTGGGCATAAGCAAGTTTAGGCACCTCACAGAATCCTTCCAAATTTTGCAGAGAAGGGTTATTTTAGGCGCTGACCACAAATGTCAACATAACTTTGAGTGGCACTACCATTTGGATGCCGAAGTGGACAACTTATTTCGGTTCCCCACAGTGCTTCTACCGTAACCCTAGAAAAATGGGATTGCGGTTCAAAGTGGGTACGATATTCGTGTTCAGCACCTCAGATAACCCTACTATGGGGAGTTTCAGCGTTAAAAAAATTCTTGAAAATTTGGACCACGTAAGCACCATACACCTACCATTACCAGTTGCACTGCTAACAAAGACGAGGTGATGAGAATCCTTCAAAAAGCTCCCGCACTTTCAGATCATGGAATTGCAAGTGAAAAACGTTATAAAATAGCATAGAATCGATTCTCAAAGGAAAACAGCACGTGGAATGGAAATGCAAAAAGCTGAACTGCTGAAGGGATTGAACCTGGGACTGCTTCCTTGAAGAGCGAGACACTTACCACTACACCACCACTCACCTGATCTACGCGATCAATGAGACCTCCATGAATGATCCGGCTTAGGCAAATCGGGTGTAGATGAACATATTCTCTCATGAAATTTTGCATATAGGGTTATTTAGATTGCTGATAACAAATTCTGCACCCCTTTTGCACGGCAACTTCATTTTCATACAGTTTCGGCAGATGAAAGTAGAAACTGCACATATATACTGCACATACAACGTCGTAACTGTTTCTGCAGCGGCAGAGAGCGCCGACAAAGAACATAACGGGGATCAGCATGGTCAGCTATACACTAAGAGGCATACCCCATTTTAAGATTCCACGGACATCTGGTATCCTTCCCTCGTTAGTTAATTTTTGAAAAAAAGTTTTTTTAAGTTAGAAAACTCACAGTGGGACCACCATTAGCCGACCATTACCCCACTGCTAACCCACGTTTAGACTTCTCCATGTTTCTAAAGCGCTAATACTGCTAATATTGATAGAAAAACTATATAAGCCAACTGCTGAGTGCGGAAGCCTCGACCTTGCCCGGGCTTACTCCGCTGTGAGTATCCCCAGACTTCGCCGGCGGTCGCCACATGGAGAAAATGAATGAGGAAACCCCAGACGAAAGAGGGATGATAATCAAAAGGGCGTGGCAATCGATAGGCATCCTTCCCATTATCGCCACTTCTACTCACATCGCCACTTCGTTGCGAGCACATCCTCGAGAGTACCGGCGATGAGATCCGTTTCGCAGCGTTCCAGGCGATCCACATGGCAATCGATACGTATCATTTCCACGGTCCTTATCTCTTCTATCGCAGTTTCATTTCCATTCATTTCGAACTGGCGAAATCTGGGGATACTCTGTACCACAAAAACAACTTGTCCGCCCAGCCTAGCCCAAAAACAACTTGCAAACAAGCTTTTAACTAGCAAATCGTTGTCGACAAGTTTGATACCACCAAGCCAGCCAGAACCTAGTTGTCGACAAGCTTTTGGAAAGACAACTTGTCGATAAGGAAGAGAAAAAACAAGTTGTCGACAGCGATTGGCCAAAAACAACTTGTCAGCAAGCTTTTGGCCGAACCAGTTGTTTCGGGAGTCTTAGTAGGAGTAATTTTACGAAGTTGCTGGAAGTGAACTGTCGCGGGGAGAACGTTTCTGTAAGGTATGTTATCATGACTTATAATAACGGGCTTAGTCTGTTTGTGTGTGAATGTGTGTCTCAGTACCGTGTGTTACGAAATTCTACGATCGGTCAGTGATTGGTATTGTGAGATTATATAAAGGGCTAGGAACCTTCGTACGTACGCCGGCGCCCAACGTGAGGGGAGACGGGTCTATCGCTGTGATAAGAGTATGCCGACGCACAAAGTGGGGGGATGGGTCCATCGCTGTGATAAGGGTGTGCCGGCGCGCAGAAGTGGGAAGACGCTTTGAGGTGGGTTCCACGGTTATAAAGGTGTGTCGGCTATCAGAGGTGAGACGTGTTCAATATTACGCAAGGAGTGTTCCGTTATCCACTGCGATTTTCTCCCTACATGCTTTCCTTCTTCCTTCACACGTACTCGCTCTTTATTCCCTTCCCCACTCTGTCCCATTCGTGTCTGGAAGAACCACCTTCCTCTTTCTGTTTACATACACAACTAGACCCTTATCACTTAACTACCAAAACAGCCAGCTGAGAATAAATCATTCCAAGTGACCATTTGCATTGAATCGGCTACATTCATATATTCATATTCAGTGGGATATTGGTTCCCAGGATTTCCTTTGTACTCACTGTGAAGTATGCGAGCGAAGCGAGCATCTATAGAAGTCTGGAAGTCCCGCGTTAAGCGGACGGCCAGAATGGTATACTGAAAATACATCTACCTTTTAATTACACCAGCCTGATCGTTCGGCTAATGCCGGACTCCCAGGCTTCTTCTCGTACTCGCTTCGCTCGCGTGTCTCTATGTGACATCTTCCTCACACCGCGACGACCGCTCCACATTTGCCAGAACTCCCATTTTTTGCGACTTCGTGCCGATGTGCTTTTTCCACAGCTGTGCAACAGTAGAGCGACGCCTTGTAATCTTACACAGGATCAATGGACCAGTCTCCAAGTATTTCCCCACTTTTGGACGTCGGCGTACCTTTTTTACAGCGAGAGAATTCCATATTGGGAAAAGCGTTTTCTATTGTCAGAACCATGACGTTTCACCTATTTTAATTTGCACATGCTGGTCTTTGTAGCGGTGCGGTTTGAAGTAAAACTAATCTGAATAGGCCTTGGATAACATGAAAGGAAGGCAGTCTGTTGGGGATATGGAATTCTTGAATAGTAGAGAACAGCGTACGTTACTTGGTGAAATCCACACATCAAACTGTATGCGTTATTAGATTCATCTGAGAGAAGCCAAGACGTCTCTCGTTGTGAATGTCAAGAATTTTCTCGTTAGGAAGCTAGAAAACAGCTGTAGCACCCACGAAGCACGCACCCCATCTTCCGTCCTTATTGTGCTGTTTGTTATTCGGCTCTTTTTCTAGAGACCGATATTCTTATAGGTATGAATTCTTCTCATGAAAGTCACTTGTAGCTGCTCCTTTTGTTTTCGTGATTGTTGCCTACCAATGCGATTTGTACATTATCGTTATTGATGGCAATCCAGAGCAAAATGTTTATTTTTTCAAAAACATAAAGATCTTTACAATCTTTACACATTGCGATCTCTAAATTTGTCTGCACTTTATAGATAAGGCAAGGAATTGTAAAAGCACGTTCTCGACAAGCTTTTGAACGGACAAGTTGTCGGCGAGGAAGTGTAAAACCAAGCTGTCGACAAGCTCTTGGACGGACAAGCTGTCGGCAAGGGAGTGTAAAATCAAGTTGTCGACAAGCTTTCGAGAAAGCAAGTTTCAGATGCGATCAGAAACTTGCTTCACAAAACCTTGTCGACAAGTTGTTTTTGGGGTTCTGAGTCAGACATTCACCGGATTGGAGCCGACTCCGATAGGAATTGGAGACGAATGTTATTTCGGCTTCAGTCCGCAAAGTGGGTTGAGCTAGGGCGTCATACGCTGCCCATTCGGGCTCCTATGCAGCCACTTGGTAGCCAAGTTGTTCACCTGTTGTAACCCGTTCGACATTTGGTGGTAACGGATACCTGAGCTTGAGTATGGCGAATGCGGGTCGAAGGCGTTTTTGGAGTAGTCGTATCGCGGCATCAAAGCTTGTTTTGTTCCCCACACGCTGTTGTCTTTCCGCCATGGCTACAATTTGAGGGTGACCTCGTTTTTTGGACCTCATTTTTAGTTTATAAATCAGGCAGCTTAATCTGAACGCGGAGCGAAGGAGTTCATGTTTTCACCGCGGACTTGAGTGAGCGCATGCTCACCTAAATTCAACCAAAATTATCGTAGGTAAACTGCAGACTTCTAAATACACGTCGCGTCCGTATCTTATCTCGTCTGTCCAATCGTTGCGCTGTGCATTAGTTTGAGCCTTGTCTCAGCCAGCCGGGTGAGTCCTGTTGAGCTCATCGGAACAGTGCCGAAACGGAGCCACGACTGAGATGTGAAATATACCCCTGCTGAGGAGATGGCCGCTTGTTCGAACCAGCTACTAAAGACTAGCGCCTTTTTCTTAGACTAGCGCCCGTATGGGATGCTACAAAGTGAAGTGGGGCAAACATTTAAACTCTAACCCGAAGATTTCGCCATAAGGATATGGCATGCTTCACAGCGACGCTGTCGCTGCGACCGTTCACCGCAGAAAGTTCTCATGCAACTATTCCTCCACCAACACGCTATCCAGCGCAAATAGTGTGACAAGACATGAGAACTTCTTAGGCACTTTTAGAAGATCGCCCGAGCACCCTAAATTTGACGGCCCGCGTAAGGGATGAAAATTGGAAAGAAATTGGGTGCGCGGGCGGTCAGCTTCTGATTAAAAGCGGACCGGCCGAGCACCCTATATCTGACGGGCCGCGGGCATTTTCGAGAAGCTAGGAATAGCTCCGGTAGTCTCTACGTTCCACTACAGTGCTTCCTTAGTGTGAAAGCAAGGTAGTACAATGACATCACATTTGTAATTCAAATTTATTTTACTTTGTTTTGCCGCTCGAAAAATTTCACATGATATTGGATCGATTCAATTGAAGGGGGTCTTTTCGCAAGTTTCTTCTCTAAATTCTTCGCATTCTCGCACCAAGCAAATTCAGCAGCAAAAGCAAAGTCAGAAATATTTTTCATCGAATCGAACACCTCCTTCCTCGGTCCACATTTGCCACTGAAACGTCCTTTTCAAAATTGATGCAAGTTTTGATTTTAGAAATGAAATATGTAGAGGATGCGCTTACATTATTACTTCTTATGTGAGCCATGAATTGGACCCACACTCTGTGTAAGTGTAATGACTCATTCTTCCCTTAAATAGAATAATTTGAGTGTAGAGGATGCTTCCCTCTAGGGTTACTCAAGGGTCACAGTGGGCCTTGAATGAGACTTACAATTCATTGGAGCTTGGTAGTCTAACTAGGAAAAACTTAAGATGAAAAGTTCGAAATGGAGATTCTAGCAGTTGCACTCTCGTCATACCTGTGAATCACCAAGAATTGAACATTTTGCAAGTTCTGTCTAAAGTTCAGAACAGCAAAGACTCACATCACATTGGAACAGAAGAAAATTCTGTCCCTTCATGCGAAGGAGGAGCGAAACTATGATGTAGACGAAACTTGTACGGTTTCAGCGTCTGCATCGATTCAAAAGAAAAGAATGAAACACTAGTGAAGTCTTCGTGGGATGATACTGCTTATCACAGCTGCTCCGCCCACAATTTAGGTAGCTCGGCTGGTCCGCTAGGATAAGGATGGATGAGCGGCTGGTCCGCTAAGATAATAATGGGTGCGCGGCTGGTCCGTACAGATAAGGATGGGTCCGCGGCTGGTCCGCTTAGATAAAAAGGGGTGCTCGGGCGGTCCTCTAGAAGTGCCTGAGTTGTAACACTTTGTTATCATTTTCATTCATTTTCTTCACAGCGACGGTGTCGCTGTGGATAATGCCACGGGCACTAAAAATTTAGGATCTCATTCATTTACAGCACTGGGTTTATCAGGATCCAGAAGAGTTGATAGAAGAGAGACAGACGAGTTGAAGGTCGCCGAGGGTAAGATATACGAGGAGTACTACGCGAACGCATCCGAAAGTGATCTCTTGTAAAGTCCACTGCACAATTTCTTCCTGACTATTGGGGATTTCTTCAACTTTGCACACGGGCTTTCTCAGGATCCAGAAGGTACGAGCGGAAGTTCAGCTTCGATAGGGGTGAGATGGAGGTTGAAAAAGCGAAGGTTGTCTGAGCCGAAAAAGTGAAGGTTTCGCAATCATAGCCTCGACAAAGATCAGATAGGATTCAAGACTCATACTTTCTATTGTTTGGCTAAGCATGTGTGTATGTGTCTTTGCAGAAGAATCGCCAAAAACTAACAACACCATCATGTTCAGCGCGTCGAGTTATGTACGAAAAGGTTGCAAATTTTGACTTTTGCCCTTACTTACAGGTGTTTCGGGCCACTTTAGTCATGTTCAGACATGTTAAGCTCCTTTGAGGACTAATAGTTGTGTTTACCACAGTTGGAATGAATGATATAAGCCCATGATCACTGCACCGTATAGGACAATTTATACTGGATGCGTGCGACTGAAGCACGTGCGTCTATATGATGGAGAATTGGGGCGAGTCGCATCGCAGTCGCAGCTCAGTCGCACGCAGTTACGGCATCGCGACGGCCGCGCATTCTTTTCATTGGGAATTTCATGCGGCGTTGACCGGTATTCATGGGAAGTCTTTCGCAAATGGATGCATGTGTCTGATAAGTTGCATTTGGTATAAATTGCCCTTATCTCAGACATTCCTCTGATTTTAAATGGCAATACATTTGGCAAGAGAAGGTGTTTGGCAAGACAGTTTACGGGAGAAAATTTTGCTTGACAATACATTTTACGGGAGAATGGCCAAATGTTCTGCTCGGCGATACAAAAGTGGCCAAATGTTCTGCTTGGCGATACAAAAGGCAAGAGAATGTGTTTGGTGATACATTTTACGGGTGTTTGGCAATATAAAAGGCGAGAGAATCTGTTGGCAATACATTTTACGAGTGTTTGGCGAATACAAATGGCAAGACAATGTGTTTGGCGATACAAAAGGCAAGAGAAGGTGTTTGGCGATACATTTAACGGGTTAATATGTTCACTTCATTCTTACCATTATCTCATTTCTGTGGGAGCGTATATACACAGGATATGTACTGTGACAGTTCCGCAGACACTGATCACTGCAATTCGACTGGATACTGGTTGAAATGCAGCGACAGCAGCGACGATGCGATTGCTCAACATGAATCCGACTCTTTCGTGATGTTCATCACCGCCAGAGTAATAAAGCGTCATTGTTTGATCACTATCTGGAACTTTGATCGTCACTCTCCCACGTCCATCCATTCGCATTTCTGAGAGGGCTGCAATTGATATTTTGCAACTCGTCATCTCTCTGGCAATGATCTCCTTTTCGCCGAATTGATGTCCTGTCCGAACGTTCCACGCAGCGATTCGTAGCTCTCTCTTCGGTGTGATGCCTGGCTTTCCTTTAATTCTTCTCAACTCATTTCCCTTTCGGCCAGTAGTCCATTTTACACCAGTACCCATGGTCCCCAATACTGGCGCATCGGTTGCCCCGGATGCGGTAGCCTGATCGAGAAGAATTGATCCATTCTCCATAGGTGTCACACCTAGTTTTACGGCCCATCGGCGGGGGGCCAACCCTCCTCCTTTCTCAGTCGGGCTTGGGACCGACCATGGCGGAGTTGACACGTCGGTGCTGACAGGCAAGGATGGGAAGGAACACTCGGCAGGTTCGGTGTAGGAGAGGTCAACGACAACGGATTACGATTGCTGTCTTTCGCAACTACCAATAAACTGGTAATTGGAAATAGCTACTTTCAACATCCAAGGAAGCATCAGATGACATGGCGGAATCCAATGGGACATGACCCGGGGGCGCCAAGGAAGCTGCACTTCCGGTCTAGTTCAAGCCCCGAAACCGGTTAGTGCAAAAATCCTAGGAATGTTGGTAGTGTTCTTCATACTATCCTTACTAATCATTCACTTCACGATCTCAATCTAAGTCGCTTGTATCTTCTCCTAATGTATAGGTGATTGAACTCTATCTATGGCGGAATCCAATGGGACATGACTCAACAGTTTTGGACTACGTGCTAATCAGTTCGCGCTTCATGTCATCACTCAAGGATATTCGCGCGATGAAAGGACCTGACTGTGGATCAGACCATTACCTGCTGAGGGCTGTCATACAGCTTCGATTGAAGAGAACAACTAGCAAATCGCATCCTGTGCTCAAGCTCGACTGGTCTTCGCTCATAACTCCTCCATCTCAGCAGCTTTTTCAAATCGCCTTATCGAATAGGTTTGCCACGCTTGCAATGGGTACGAATGCAGACGGTGAGGAGAAACAGATGTCGGACGTTGTGCTAGAATGTGCAAAATCGTTGTGCCCCGTCATCCGCCGCCGTACACAACCGTGGATCTCGAATGAATGTTTGCAACTTGTGGACGAAAGAAAACAGGCAAAGCATATCGACTTCAACCGCTACAGACAGCTCAATCGAAAACTCTGTCGACGAATGAAAATGGAAAGGGAGGCATACTGGAACCGAGTGGCCGACGAACTTGAAGAAGCAGCAGGCAGACACGACCATCGTATGCTTTACCGCACTATGAAGCGACCAAGTGGAAAAGCGAGGGCAACAGATGATGCATCCAAACGCCGCGAAATGCACTTCTTGACGGGGAGCCCAACATTGATGAAATAAGGAAAGCTGTACGATCGCTCAAGAACGGTAAATCACCTAGAGTGGATAACATCACTGCGGAAGCAATAAAAGCTGGTGGAGAGGTCTTACTGAGGCGACTTCATAGCCTAATATCCCTCGTACGACAGTCAGAGGTGATCCCCTCCACATGGAAGCGTGCACTTGTGGTACCAATCCATAAGAAGGGAGACAGCAGGGAATGCAAGAACTACCGCGGAATTAGCATGTTATCGATCGTTGGCAAAGTCTTCATGAAGATCATTCAGACCAGACTTCAAGAGCATCGAGAACAGACCATCCGTGAGGAGCAGGCCGGATTTTGTCCGGGTCGATGCTGTTGCGATCAAATCTTCGTCGCTCGTCAATAGATGGAAGAGAGGATCAGATGCGGGAAACGAACCGTTATTGTCTTCATTCAATTTAAGTCTGCGTTCGAGTGCGTACATTGGCCTGCCCTGTGGATGTCGTTGGAAGCCGAGCACGTACCGTGGAAGATAAAGAGGCTCCTCCAAGCAACATACAATGGGTCAAGCAGCAGCGTTTGGATCAAGAATGAACTGTCTGAGGAGTTTCCCATCAAAACGGGAGTCCGCCAGGGAGACGTCATCTCTCCGCAACTCTTCAACATTGTAGTCGACGCGATCATGAAAAAAGTTTCCGACGGCAGAAGCGGAGTCCAGTATGGCGACAATCAATTCCTCACTGAGATAATGCTCGCGGACGACAGCGCGATCTCCGCGAAAACGGATACTGAGGCAACGGATATTATTTCCTCGATTGCGGAAGTTGCGGAGTCATAAGGACTTAGAATTCTTCTTCTTCTCCTTAGCGTTTATCCCGCACATTCGCAGGGTCCGCTGTATTGGTTCTTCTACGCCAGAGATCACGGTCTTGGGTGTCTTCCTTCGTAACTCCAACCTCCTTCATGTCTTTCTTTATAGCATCCCTCCATCGTTTCTTCGGTGCACCTCTAAGGACTTAGAATAAATGGAGACAAAACGAAGATTATGACAACGGATGGTTCTGAAGCCAAAGTCTACCTCGAAGGAGTCCAGCTTGAGCAGGTCCAAGAGTTCAAGTACCTCGGATCTCTCTTAGAGGAGAAGAAGGTCGCGGCGACAGCAGAAGTCAACAGCAGCAGAATTGGAAAGGCCTCTGCAGCGTTTGCTTCGCTAAAATGGTGTGTGTGGAACAAAAATGGCATATGGCTCACCACAAAAATGCGCCTATTTCGAACACTAGTGATGCCTATCCTTCTTTACGGATCTGAAACATGGACCCTGCTGAAATTGGACTTAAAAAACTTAAGACTTTCCAAATGCGGTGCCTCCGTCAGATCCTCGGAATAACCATTCATAGCCGTATCCGAAATGAACATATCCGTGACAGTTGTGGACACCAACCGACAGTGGAAGAGCAAATCCGAATACGAAGACTACGTTGGTTTGAACATGTCTGCAGAATGGACACCACCCGACTACCACGCAGTCTCTTGTGGAGGAAACGACTTACGCAGTGGAAAGTGCAACGGGCGGCACCAAGAAAACCTGGATCAGGCAAGTTGAAGCAGATCTAAAGACACTACGGTGCAGTATCGTTGAAGCTACAATTATAGCTGCAAATCGTCAAGAATGGAAGCGTGTCGTTCAGGCAATTCGTACTCCAGTGGCACCTACAGCAGTGTTGAAAGGTCGAACCGCTCCTCCAGACACCAGCTATTCTTCATCATATAGTCGCACGCGCGTCAGTCGCACGCATCTAGTATAAATTGCCCTTTACGGGACTCGTCTGACCTGCTGAGGCCCGGTTAAGACCGTGACACAGTATGAAGACCAGGCGAGATGCATAAGAGGCGGTCGCGCTCCGCCGTGACGCAGATCCGCTAGTAGCGGCCGGCGTAGGCACACGGACCACATATGCGTTGCGAATTTCACCGTGCATTTTCGTTTTCTTTCGTTTTTTCAGTCTCGGAACAAAATCCGGTCTCCCGCACCATGATACTGGTATCATTTTCGGGACGAAATCGGGATGTTGCGTGATAAAAACTAGCTGTTCTCGATGACTTTCGCTTACCCCCGAGCGGATTCATTATTTTGTCAGGTGGGACTCCCGAGCGAATGTCTAAGGTAAAAGGGACCAGTCAGGTCGCCCGGCTGACGCCGGACTCTCAGGCTTCTTTTGGTGCTCGCTTCGCTCGCAATGTTTTAGTGTGGCACATTCCCCACATCAAATCGGCCGCTCTTCACCCTATCAGTACTCAAGCTTTTCGTATCTTCCTATTACTCGGCGTCGAAGCCCCCATTCCATGACTGCAAACAGGCCGACTGTTTTTTTTTCTACTATGTATGGCAGCAGGAGTACTCCGCACCCAAATAAAGAGAGAAGCTAGCACATGACAGAACCACTGCCGTGCTCACTTCTGGGTTACGGCGCACCTTTCGCACGGTATTAGATTCGTCTCCAGGTGTTTCCCCACTTTAAAGGGCCAGCGCACCCTTATTACACTGTGGAAGCCAACCCCAGACGTTCCTACACTTCTGAGGACCGGCGCATCCTTATCACACCGTTGGACCCGTCTCCATGCGCTTTACCATTTTGAGACGCCGGCGCCCCCTGATCACACCGTTGGATCCATTTCCAGGCTTTCCCCCACTTTAGGACGCCAGCGCACCGTTGACGCAAAAGTGGATCCTTTGCAAGGCATTATCACTCCTTCTGATCGTCGTCCCAGCCCTACAGCGATAGCGGATTCGTTCCCCTCATCCGTGTCCTTCTTGCCTTCCTGGCTCCCGCCCTTCTGTTCCTTCCAAGTGTTTCTGAAACATAACCACCCGCATCTTATCTTGTATATGACCTGATAGACACAGAACAATAAACACCAAGACTCATCCATTTTCACTGTGATGTAAACACCTGTTGGTTTTCCAATCGACGGAAAGTGGGCCGAACCACCGGTCAATCGAGGTAAAAATCAAAATTTGCAACTACAATTAGCTACTTCACTTGAGAGAATGATAAAATTGCTCTGAGAGACGCCAACAGTTCTCTTTGATCAGTCCATTTTCCATGGAGGAGGGCATTTAGGAGAAACGGAGCGAAAATTTGCATGACCATAATTCTACTAGGATGGATTCGAGATGAAGTCATGCTCGCTTCGGTTGCATGAGGATAAGTCTGGAAGTCCGGCGTCAGCCGGACGGCCGGCCTGGTAATATAATATAGAAGGATAACTCGTCCACAAATCCGCTCATGCCATACCCCAGCCTGGCTTTTTTAGATCTGACGCTGTCGATTCGATTGGATTTCTTCTCGCACCTTTAATTGAATGTACTCAGGTGGCATTCAAAGGATGGAGGAGGAGATGCGAAAATCCGGCCGGATCAACCGTGCAGTGGCTTTGCATGCCCTAAGTCTAACCACCGTCAGGATAGTAGAAGGAGACCACCACAGATCAGGATAGTAGAAGGAGACCACCACAGATATTTCCCAGTGAAATTCATTCGTAATACCCTAGGTAAATAATACTGGAGGGCAATTAGAGCTCTGGCTTCTGCAACGAAAGTTATTGACAAAAAAAAATTTGACATACTGTTAATGCCGCACCCTGTACACCTAACATGTCCCAAAACTACGAAAATTCCATTGATTTTCATCAAAACCAATTTTGTTCCATGTCAATACTGATGTTGTAACCTGATGCAGATGCGAAGCACAGTCAGAGGGGACACCTGCCTCGGACAAATCTTCAAAGACGAAAGCATTAGTCAAGTCATTAATATTACGGAAACATTGCAAGGGTTTGTGACCCCTGTATTTTTTGTCGACGTTCATGCATGGCGTGGAGATGTTCACGGCTCCCCGTTCATCCATTTTCCCATATTGCTAGAGTTATGGTTGCTTACATAATGGACTGTTTACGTCACTCTTGTTCGATTTCGGCGGCTCCGCGGATTTTTTCCGCGGAGCCTCCACCGCTTGTTCGGAACTTCCACTAAGCCAACTCGGCACCTACCGTCGGGGGTTCCACGAGATACGTTCCCCAACCAAGACCGGAGGCGGCCGCGCACTTCTAGTTCTTTCGCTCCCTGCGTCTCCGATCTCTAATATGTCCCTGTACTGCTTCCACCCACACTCCCCCTGTCTATGCTCTAGCCCCTCGCGGCGGGCGCAACGCAGCTGGGGAACGTATCTCATGTAATCACCGTCGGGTCACCTGCGGTAGGTCCCAAGATAACTCTGCTGGAATTCCGAGAGCTTGTAGTAGGGAAAACCTGCTTCTGATCACCGCTGCCGACCACATGTGTGATAGATTTTCGGAAGTCATCTCGAATTTACAAAACTAGACCTTCACTATCAAAGTTTTCGGTACAGAGCAGTGGCGGACGCAGAAAGTGGGCGGGAGGGAGGAGGGGGCGTGGGAAAAAAACTGGGGTCTCCGCCGTTTTGGGGACCCAGACGGAAGACAAAATTAGTAACAGTTTTAATTTTAATAATGAATAATGATAAATAATCAATATTTAAAAAATAATAGTAAAAATAAACAAATGAAAATAAACTAGTGCAAGATTTTTATATGTATTGTAAAGTAATTTCAAAAATTTGGAAATTTGGCGACCCATTCTCGCCCCCCCCCCC
>JARK01001338.1:1989582-2000896 GCA_000688135.1 Ancylostoma ceylanicum | reverse complement strand
TTCGCGGAGTATCAAGGACTTTCGCGTATTTTCCACGCTAACCAGACTCCAAGGTTGCGCGTCGATTCCAGTGGATGTCGCAGCCTTTTTCTGATTGTGAGATCTACTTATTCTTAATTGGCAATTCATGTGTGTATGTGAGTCTGTACACGAGAACCAGGCATCGAGAACAGACAATACCTACACCATCGTGTTCAGCGCGTCGAGTTATGTACGAAAAGGTTGCAAATTTTCCTTTTCACCTTGATTTACAGGTGTTTTCGTCCACTTTTGCCATGTTCAGACATGTTATGGACCGACTGTTGTGTTTACCACAGTTCGAAGGAATGAGATAATCCCAGACACTATAAAAGGGCTGAGATGGGTAGGATCTCTTTATGTCGAAGAGGAGGAGCCAGGAAGGTGAAGAAGAACACGCATGGGGGAAGATGATGCAGGGCTGGACCGGCGCCTACAATGGGTGATAATGCTATGCAAAGGGTCCACTTTTGCGGCAGCGGTGTACCCGCTTCCAAAATTGAGGGGAAACCTAGAAACAGGTCCAACTGTGGGACGAAGAGGCGCCGTCGTCCGAAAGTGGTGAAACGCTCAGAGACGGGTCCAACGGCGTGATAAGGGTGCGTCGGCGTCCAAAAGCGGGGATACGCCTGGNAAGGACAGATAAGAATCAGTACCGCAAAGGCAGATGAAGCTTAATTTCGACTGAAATGTGACATATATACACTGTTAATCATTACGTTTTTGTGTAAAATCTTGGGAAGAAATCCACATTTAATCTAATCTTGGACCAAATCTAGTCATCGATAATTCGGGCAGGTTAGGCTCGCCTGCGCATAATGCCAAATGAGAAAGGCAATCTTGGTATGGGGTGCGCTTCGTAATTGGCAGCTGTATCTACCTATATTTTCAGTGACCATCATACGTATAGAACTACCTTACCTCGTTCCAGAAGTCACCACACCACTGGAACCAGATGAAACTTCGGGGTTTGCCCAGGGCGCTTCAGGATTCCGCAAATCGCTAACTCCTACTGCGTCCGCTGACAACGGCGCCTCTTGCGGGTTGAGATCCTCTCCAGTGACTTGATTGACCTCCTTCAGAGAGAGTGAAACCTTCCCGCCGTCCATTTTCAAGACCTAAACAAAAAGTGCATAGAAAAATGACGCGAAACATGTATAATCACTTTCTCCTAGCTTGGCCCAAGTTCAAATAGTTCTTAGGCAATGTAGGAGCACTGAGATAGACAAGTGAACATATGACCTCTAACTACATGGAATAAACGAAAAAACAGACAAGGACTACTAATCAACCCACCTTCACTTTCACTTTCTCTCCTCTGCTAAGTACGTCAGCAACTGCATTCACGCGTTCATTCTTCAGTTGCGAAATATGGCACAAGCCTTGGGTTTGCTGCCGTATACCTTCGAGCTGAATACGCCATATTATCGAATATCAAGTACAGGACAAAATATAAAAGAGAACCGCAGGGAAATATGAAAAATAGATGCTTTTCCACTATAATTTCAATGATCTACATGGAGGCTGATGCATTGAGAGAGAAGTAATGTGTCAAAGACCCATGTTAAAGGCTCAGTTTCGATCAGGACATCATAATTCTGTGGAAATACGGAAAGTAAAACCTATTCAGAGGAAAACTTTCTCTCAATGTGATGCATTTTGACAGTCTTCTCCTTTGAAAAGTTAAAATGACCTCAATTTGGACGTATGAAACACACTCTAGTATGTAGTTATGAGCGTAAAGAGGACAGCAACAAATATCTCAGCAGGGGAAGACCCAAGCATAATTATATCAAATTACAAGATTGGCTAGACATTTATCTTTATGATCATGTAGTCAAGGTGATTCACAAAAAAAAAGCTGAAAAGGTAAACAAGTAACAGGAGAAACAGCACTAACCTGAATAAACGCTCCGAAAGGCTGAATGCTTATAACTCTGCCATTATAGATATGACCGACTTCGGGCGCGTCCGGCAAATCCCTAGAGTCTCGATCGCGTTCTTTTCTTTTCCAACCTCTGTCTGACCGTCGATCTTCTTCATCTCTTCGAATTCGATCTCTACTATCCCTCGAATCATCAAGTCGCCTTCCCTTGTTTCGATCCCTGTCATGATATCTTCTCGAATCTCGACGATCACCAGAAGTTGACCTAAACAAACAGTATGCGGAACACAAAAATACGAAAGTAACCCCGTACAAAACATCACAGTACTGGAAGGCAGTGTCACACCTCAGGGACAATTAAGAGTATTGGGCATGGGGAGAATCTCGGGTCGCTGCTGATCACAGTTGATTATGCATTACTACCCAAAAGTACAAGAACCCTCTTTTTGAACCATTTCATTTAGGAGAAATTGAAGTGCCTTCGCAATGGTAGCTCTTACACGGAGTTGTGCCGTCATCGTCCCTACTGCCACTCCCCGCCAGCATGCGTGCAACGCCTTGCATACGACCTCCTGTATATACAGCAATGTAACATCTTCAAGTTCTTGTTTTTCCTCTATAAATGGAATGGATGCTTGTTGTTTACTTTCACGGTTACCTTTGCTGCCAGCATAAAATTCCCCCATTGCGATACTTGTCAGATTATTAGGCGTTCAATGTTGCTTATCAGTCTAATAGTGTTGATGACTGTGAGAAGTGCATGAGATAACTCCACACATCCAAGGCTGCCCCTTCTGCGCTCCACCCAAAAACTGTTGACTCAAAACCAGCTCCCCGATTGAGTTTTCCTGCCAGAGTTTCTGACTGCTGAAACTTCAAACAACATAAGGGGTACCTATAAAGTAAACCGGTGTGGACCACTATGAGGCAAAATGGGGCGGTGACTTCCCGCCCTTCAGCATCAACTCGTCCCCATTCACATACAAATTGTGTGTGTGCGTGTATGGCGAAATCACGGGCGAATAGATAGGAGCCAACCGTGAAGAGCGGAGAGACAGCTTGATTGAACCAATCACACCAATGTGACACATCTGCTTTTGCCTCGTCACGGCCCACACCCGAAATAAACAGCAATCCATTGCATTTAAGGTGGAAAGAACGAGGATTCCAAAAGGCGTACATATGTACACAAGCCGTTGCACTCATGCCGGTGTGGAGTGGCAGCGGGGACGTCGGTTGATGATTGCGCAACTCCATGTACCAGCTATCGTTGCGTCGGTATAAGGTTCAGTGAAGGGGTTTTTAAACTTTTGAGCAATGATACTTACTCCACTGTAACCAATGGTGTCATGCGATCAACCTGATGCCCAGTACTCAAAATCGACTCTGAGGTGGAACACTGCCTCCAATTTTACTCATGCAATTAGAACATGAAAAGAGTATGCGAAATGTGGCGACAGTCAAGAAGGTGTGGAAGACAAGTTCATCGACTGCCGATAATCACAAAACAACTACTGTCGAAGGGAAATTCGAGGAACAAGGAACGCGCAAAACTGTGCGATAATTGAGGGGTGTACAGCAAAGATCTACAATGGTCGTCGATGGATGTGACCTCTCTGCGGCCTCGAAAAGCACGCGGCGCGACCGCGCAGCTCAAACAGGAATCCGCTCCAGGACAACAAACTATGCCGTGTAATTGACAACTAGTTAGTTTTCTTATTAGGTAACATCAAATGTGATGAACAAATACCGAGAAAACCCAGATTTGCCACCGCACAATTTTGGGGCAGAACTAGCCGAATAGTGCCCGCAGCGTTCTCCCAGAGGCCGTGGATAGGTCACCGCCATCGGCGCCCACTGCACATTTTCGACAGTTTTCAATCGTTCCACCCTTCCTCGCGGAAAAGAGGAAATCTTGAATTGTCAAGTGAGAATGGGAATAAATACCTCGATCTTGATGACCTCCTGGGCCTTCGTCCTCGGTCTCTGCTTCGATCACGACTTCGACTACGATCCCTACTTCGACTACGGTCTCGGTGTCTTCTTTCACCACTCCTTCTCCGCTTTCTATCAGACTGTTTTGAAGGTTCCCGCATGGGTTTCGTCTCCTCCACAATCTCTTCGGTCATCTGCAGGAAAAATTATGAACACAGAGAATGTGAAAATCCTAAGATGTTAATTAGTGCTTACCTCCTCCTTCCACTTGGGTACAAGGTTTTCAAGTTGACTCATCATATCATTGGTGCTACTATTGGGCATCGCAAGTGCAGGTAATCTCGCCTTGGAAAAAAATGGTTAGTATCACAAACTCCAATGTAAATAAAGTGAAGATGAGAACAAAAACCTTAAGCTCTTCCTTGGCGTCAGAAATCAACGTGATTTTGTGAGAAGATTTTGAATCTTTACATTTCCGTTTAGGAAGCATGTGTTGAATAAGACGAAGCAGATTCGCCGTTAGGGAGTCGTCAAACTAAAGTTTCAATTCTTAAGCAAGAGAAATTGGTAAATTAAGGAAATTCTTCCTACCTGTTCCCCCAGACCTTGTTCTTCAAGAGCCCTTTTGAATTTATCAAACGTATTATTCACAGTGGCCAATTCAATGATGAACTCCGCTACATCCTTGTCTTTTATCCCAAAATGGTTATCCAATTCGGAGCAGACTTTTGACACCAATGACAGCCGCTCTAGCTGTTCCATATCTATAATATAGTGGTTCATATTTCGAAGAAAAAAGCCATCTCAATATATCTGTAATTAGTGTATTGATAAATACGCAGAGAACGTCCAAATAGAAATATAACGTTTACAGATGGTTCCTCCTTTATTTTCGAACATTCGCTTGCCGTCAAAACAAATGTAGGGTGTGTAANTTATAGTGGTTCATATTTCAAAGAAAAAAAGCCATCTCAATATATCTGTAATTAGTGTATTGATAAATATGCAGAAAACATCTCAAATAGAAATATAACGTTTACAGATGGTTCCTCCTTTATTTTCGAACATTCGCTTGCCGTCAAAACAAATGTAGGGTGTGTAATTACGGCGAATACAGCACAACTTACGGCATTTGTGCGAAACCCAGCGGGCGGCAACCACTATGTAGGCGAAATATGATTGTGCTGACCAGGGATGAGCGGAATTCCGACTTCCGACTTCCGATATTCCGGTGTTTTTCGGGCTTCCGATATCCGACTTCCGAAAAGATGCGAAAAAAGCCGGAAGTTTTTGGAAGTTTTAGATGGACATTGAACAACTTGCATTTTTCCCGCATGGGCTGCTACCAGTGGCACAGGTGGAGGGGAAGCGAAGAGGGTGGAGCGAGGTGCTAAAAAATTTCCCAAAATACTTCGCTGCTGGTAAATTTGGACTCTTTGCTTTCACCATCAATTTTATATATTCAAATTTAATCGTCTGATGTTAAAATTAGCACTCAGCTTTGTTTTTGAAATTTTGCCCAGTGGATCTGCAGAATGACGGAAACTCTAGCCAGTCAACCTACAGTCCATAAAAAAATCGGCGGACTCCAGTTCGGCGGGAAAGGGGCGCACGGCGCGGTCGCCATCCGATCTGCAGCTGAGATTCTATGGAAGAACGGGTGATCTACGATATCGACCGACCTTGCGAAGCGGCGCCACGCCCAGCCGGAGTCCGCCGATTTTTTTATGGACTATACATACTTTTCCCTGGCTACCAGATAATGCGTCCACAACTGATTGCCACTGACTTCTGCGCAGTTTTTGAGCAAGAAACCGTTGCTAAGTGCACTGCACAGCAGTTATAAAAAAGAATGTGACGCTTGCTTAGGTGCCTATTTGTCTATTTTTCCTCGAATGTTGTTCTACACGATACCAAAATATACGGTTTTACACGATACCACAATATACGGTTTTACACGATCATGACTTATAATAAAGCGCTTACTGTGTCTGTCTGTAACTCTGTAAGTGTATCTGTGTGAAACGAAATTCCCTGATTGGTNTCTACACAAGGAAAGACATCGCTTGCCTGTTGCGCAGCTGTGGAAAGGGCGCCTCGGATCCAGAAAGCTCGAATTTGCAAAAACGAGAGTTTTGATGGACGACGAATGGCCGTTGTGGTGTGAGAGAGATGCCACATGAAGGCAACGCGAGCGAAGCGAGCACGAAAAGAAGCCTGAGAGTCCGGCGTCAGCCGGACGATCAGGCTGGTCTATTTGATACCATTGATTATATGGGTGTGGCAAGTGGTCTTTCTGGGCCAGCCTGTTGCCCGAATACGGGAAGCGATGACGGAATTCGAGCTTCGGACCCTAGAGTGTTCCAGGGACTGCGCCTTGAACCACTCGGCCATCTCGCCTGCGCACAAACGCATCAAAACTTGAAGGAAAACAAAATGGGCTAAATGCAGTAGCTCACGACAACGTTGGATGATACGATAAGGCAATTGATTTACTGCATCATTCTTGCAGAGAAAAACCTGATGGTAAATGTTCATACTTCAAATTCAACATGGTCCTTTCTTGGGGTCCCCCTCGATGCCGTTGCTGTTGGTAGCATTTCCCTCCTCATGTTATCTTGTCAGTGGCCACTACAGTGCGTTTCATAACTATAAGATCACCCCCGAATTTTGGGTTTTCCAGAGAAGCAGCAGTCGCGGGAATTTCTTGCTTATTTTGATAGATTCCGCACTGTGAAAAAACATTGTAGCCAAAATTTCGTTCCAATACCTTTTACCCTAATGGTTTTACAAATATTTCTTACTTTTCATATCGTTTCATAATTATAAGATCACTTCAAGAAATTAGGCAATTTGCCCAAAATGAAGACTGATTCTGCACACCTACGTGACCGAGAGGGTGAGTACGCGGCAAAGATGCAGGTTTAGCAACGCTACTTGGTCGTCTGTCTTCTTCTGACGGAGAAGGCCAGATCAAAGCTCTCTAAAATGATACTCTCAGTATCCCATCCATTGCTGCACAGATCTAAGGTTTGTTTCGTGTGTGGACAAGACTGTATGTCACTCTCCGGTGCTTCCGAATCTGTTGCGAGCTTTGTGCGCCTTTGCACAGCCTCTGCTCGTGAGGAACGTCGGATTCTCAGACCTGCATCGTGCAGTACCTCGTCTAAGAAATGGATTGTGTCACATTTGGGGTGTATGTAGGTCGTATGGCGCGATTCCTCGGGTGGCACTATAGACAGGCTGGATTTGGGACGCGGTATTACCACCCTGATTACGGTCACGCGTCGCGGCTTGGCTGTAACGAGTCCTCGAACAACTCGTCCACTTCATAGCAAAGATTCACTCCATACGGGACGCCGCCATCGATTTTTTTGTACATATCCTCGATTATAGTTTGAAGTATGAACTCGGTCTTGGTTCAAACCCCGTTGTCAAAACCAGTCGACGACAATGCTACGATGATTTTCTTTCCAATAATTTTTCCAAATTGAACTTTTGTACAGCATGCTGCACGTTCAAGGAGGCTTCGTAGTGTTGGACGACGGCTTCGTCTAAGCTTTGACCCGGAGAAAACGTCGTGCTGGACTCTGCGTCCTTCGTTGGCTGAAGTGATCATGGTGGGGTGGACGAGTTGTTCGAGGGCTTGTTATAACCGAGCCGCGACGCGTGACCGTAACTCGGGCGGTAATAGCGAGTCCCAGATCCAGCCTGTCTATAATGCCACCCGAAGAATCGCGCCATACGACCGCCTCTCTCACATTTGGAGATCCAAAATGCCAAGTCAGCCGTCTGGAAAGGCATGAGGAGCCGAAGAAACATTGCTAGAGAAGCAGTGAAGAGTTCTCTGAAGCATATCTACCCGCTTATGGTGTCGCGATTGAATTTCACAGTGAGNCCCAGCACAGGCCCCGGCGCGGCTTGTCATCGGGCAAGCTGGGCTTCGTAAGAGGGGCAAAAAGCAAAGGGGGCGTCGTATTGGGTGCGAGACGGAAACGCTGCAGGCGCAGGATCATGAAGGAGCAGTGGGAGAGGCGCGCTTGCTGTTTAGTGCATAATTGTAGAGCCGCAAGGCCCTAGCTAAGTCAAGACTTCACGGATTGACACCAAATTTGGGGTGAAGAAGCGCTTACGTACCCACAATAAGTGTTTGAAAAATGAGGCTGAACCTATGCGAACTAAGAAATTGTATGCTCGGTGAAGTGGCCAGCTTGTCAAGGACAGGCTGACTCCTAGCTCAGCCTGTCATGACCATAATTCTCCTACAGAACGCATAAGTTTCCATCCATTTTTCATGCACCTGTACTGTTTTCCATTCGCTATCCAACACCNAGTTGACGATGTTGCGTTTTGACGGACTGTGTCATGAAGTGCTTATTCAGACGGTGTTTTCGGTTGAACACAAATCCAATTTGGATGTTTAAGTGCCCCTGGCAAGATCTAAGTAAGGATTTTACCAACTTCATCTCAAGCAATTATGGCGGTGAGGTGTCATGGTCGCTAAAGGCATTCTGCCACACCTGCAGGCAGGAACAGGCTTTTGTGGCATGCAAAATGGACTCGACGGAACTCCAGATGATGCCAGAAGCACGTCTGCGGCCATTACTAAATGAAGGGCATCGACAAAACAACATTCTGTAGGAGGATGTCGGTGCGACCCACTCGACCCACTGAAAGATGGAGCAGTTTAGGTCGCCTAAGAGCGAAGTCCTGTCTTGTCCAGCACGTATTNAGCAAATAACTAGTGTGATTTCTGAACATGTTCGGAGTTTCTTCCTTTTGTTGTATCCTTATATTTAGATTTATAGTGCGTCGGACACCGGCCCGATCGGACAATAAATTAGTATGCATTGTTGTGGCGGCAGCTTACGGAAACGGCTGCCACCACGACAGCATCGGGGTTCTCTGGGTCCGACCCCTACGACAACCGTGCCCGAGGCTAATGAACGCTTGACCGATGTGANGTTGACGCGAACCACCTCAGTTCAGAGCAGTCGATTACTTGAAGCGAGCACTCTTGCAAGCTTGAAATGTTACTCACCCAATAACGTAAAGAAATTTTATTTCCAGTATGCTTCGACGACATTTCGAGATCGCTAACAAACGTGGGAAACTGTCTATTATTACTTTCTCATGATTTTCATTTTTTTTTTCATCCGAAAATTGTTCAGTTTCATGGAGTGATCTTATAATTATGAAACGGTATGAAAAGTAAGAAATATTTGTAAAACCATTAGGGTAAAAAGTATTGAAACGAAATTTTGGCTACAATGTTTTTTCAAAGTGGGAAATTTATCAAAAATAGCAAGAAATTCCCCTGATTGCTGCTTCTCCTGAAAACTCAAAACTAGGGGGTGATCTTATAATTATGAAACGCACTGTATTAGCAACAATATCAGTGGTGAACCAGGTAGTGACGAATTGTTGCCCTGCAAAAATGAACATAATCATACTTTAGGTAACTTTCCGCGAATAGCAATGTGCGACTTCCAGGTACGCTATCATTCCCTTTTTCGCATTTTTACAAGAAATCAACATGTATCATTAGGTACGTGTTCTCGGTAACCTTCAGCGATATTCGATTCAATGTGTGCTATCTTTGAATATGTTCAACGAGAAGATTTTCCTCTTTCTCTATTTCTGGTTTATTTTTGTTGGAATAGCTACAGCTGTGGACACAGTCAATCTTGCATATTACACACGGTTTAAGTCACAAAAACTGCAATTTATTCAGAAGTAAGTTATCTCCACTCATAACCTTCAGCAATACTCACTTCACAAAAAAAATGCATTATCAGATTCATCAAACCAACTGCCACTGAAGAGACTTTGATGGATGACTTCTGTTTGTTTCAAGTGAACGCGGATACAGTCGTGATTCTAAAAATGATTAGTGGTCATGCGAATGAGGTGATCGCCTGCGATGTTGTTGAACAAATGTGGAAGAATTTCAAGTAAGAACGACTGTACACGTATCTTCACAATTGGTAGTGCACATCTTAATCAATCAAAATGAAACACAAAGCAAGGGTACTCTCCTAGTAATAACAGCAATGTGAATATGTGAATCCTGGTGGGAGAGATCATAGCAGACAGAGAATAAGTTCTAGTATTTTTTAGGAAACGGCGAGCATCAGTGGAAAACGATGTGGCATACTCACGAAGAAAGGGCAGTGATCCTGAAGAGAAAGCACCACTATTCGCATAAGTAGTCGAAAAAATAGATAAACATTAGCAATAACAACGGACTGAATAAAGTCGACAGAGTGATGCTCAAACAATTCGAAGATGTTAACAGGAAATTGTTAGGGAATAATAATAATCATAATAATAGAGTATCCGCTGAACCACTGGAGTAACCCATGTAGCAAAGGAAACGTCAAGTCCTAGGGAGGTTAGTCGAGAATTTCCCCGTCCTCTGTTTCTTGATTATTAACAATATGATTGTTACTTCCAGTAATGGTTGTCTCGCCTTTGTAAACAGTCATAACCCCGACACTTGACGACTGCGACAGTGATCCTAGTTCCCTAAGGTGAGGAGCGTCGAGGTTGCGCTTTATGCGTGTGCTGTGCCTTGTGCTGCACAAATGCTCTAAAACATCTCATGTGACATAAATTCAATGACAATCAGAAACAAGTTTGCCTACTAGATGAACAGTCCCGTGGAATCTCTTCATCTACACTGTTCCTCCGACATTCGCGACTTCGAGAGCGTTTTCTGTGATCTACAAATGAACATACTGTCAAATCAGTAAACGAGGATGAATATAAGACGTCATAAAAGGGCGGACTTCCTTCGGCACTTTTTCGTTTGCCTAGTAGAGATTTCCGGTCCACTCCCTTTGCAACCCGATAAAAACGTTCAGCTGCTGCATGAACCGGCTCGTGTGACCTTCGAAACGAGCATCTTTGAGAAGCTGCAAACATAAAAGTGGAACTCGGTGAAAACATGTCCACAGGTTCTCCTGAATATTTGGAGTGAGGGAGATGAGCGGAAGTCAGATTTAAAATTTCAGAAGTCAGATGTAAGAAGTCGGGAGCCCCAAAACACCGAAATATCGAAACTAGTGGAAAACAGATGTTCCATGTTTTGTTGTTGTTTTAAAGTACAGAGAGTCCGATGTATAAATACGCTTATATATAACTAGACGGCATACCCGGCTCCGCTCGGGAGTTTTACTACCAGAGCTTTTCACGCTGATGCGGTTAATTAGTATACAAACTCATCCATTTGAAGTGCTCATCATTTCGGTGATCACCATGTCAAATAGTCTCGTTAGCTCTGTTATATACTGATTTGAGCCACACACGAGGTTGTTATAATAATCAGTTTATTGGCTGACGTTTCGGCGTCGTCGCCTTCGTCAGAGCCTGAAAGAGTCAAGTCAATTCAGGAGGATACTCGGGCAAACGCCTTTTCAATCATGCTTCGAGTTCCAGGCCGTGCGCTGAATCCACTAGTTAACCCACAGTGAA
>JARK01001338.1:1949161-1979983 GCA_000688135.1 Ancylostoma ceylanicum | reverse complement strand
GATCTCAGATAGCAAAAAATGTTTCTTATTTCTCGTTCGAATTTGTGTAGGCGTATCGTGAAGGTTCACGAGATCTCGAAAAGATATAGCATGTATGCGCAGGAGGAAGGAAGCGCCGTCTTTAATTGCTGTCGTCTCTCTGCTAAATTTCACCATCGTGGTGGTGTGGTGAACTTATCCACAAAGATAGGAAGTGTATGTACGAAAAATCGTCCAGTTTCCTCCTTTGCAGATGACCCTTTCTATGCCAACTTTCCATAGGAACCAAGATTGAGAATACGTTTGGTGGCATCGTGATCAAAAAGATTGCTCCAAAAAGATAACGAATTATACATAAACGGCTGTAAATGTACATATGATGGTATATTCGAATACCTCAGAGTTAAAAACTTCATAATTAGTGAAGTACAAACAAAGAGCACAGCCTAGCAGACCCAAAACACCAATTTCCCTGCAGTGGTGATACCGCGCTCCGACTAGTTCAAAGGACGCGGATTACTGTAACCTGAATCGCTGTTGTGGATTCGTGTGATTTCTACCACTTTAACTTCTCAGACAATTATTTTGACTGGCCGCGGTACCAAGATAATCCATCTGAGCTGGCCGCGGTACCAAAAGCAGGCGGACCGCGACATTCCTTGGGAAACAGACGGACCGCGGAGGGTCCGCGATTAGGCCGCAATCATTCGAGCACGTTTTCGTGCTGGCCGCGGTACCATCTGGAGGAGTAGGCTGACCCCGCACCTAAAACAGACTGACCGAGGGGCTGGGTCCCGGCGCGAAAAGGCGGGCCATTCAAATGGCAGCGTCACGTGGCATTTTCGAAAATCGTGACTTCGCGAAGCCTTTGTTCTATTACTGGATACCTTATGTGTTTGTGTATCCTATGCTCGTATTTCGCACCGGAATCTCTTCCAGGATGTTGCCACGCTCTCAGGTGCAGAACTTTTTTGTTCAGGTTGGGGTGAAAAAGTCTTCTACTATGCAATGCATCTCTTACATTTCCGAGTTTCTGCAGTTGAGGCGAGACGAATGGAGCGCTTAATGCAAGTTCTATACGGAATGACGCCACCAGTGAAAGTACGAATTGGTAAAAACGTCAGTCTAGAATTCCAAACTAGTTTGCTATTTCTTACTATTTCAGTTCGATGTTCATGTACCGAAAGTATTTACCGAGATTTAGAAGGAGTACAATGTCGCAGCGCATTTCTTCTGCGGAATGTGTAGGAGAAAATTGCATGGTCCAAAAGACAAATGCAAACGGCAAGGATGACCATTGTAAAGGTGTTGGCAGAAAATTACGGCAAAAGCTTTGTAAGTGAAAGTATTGGTTGGAAAATGGTGCTTAACACGATATTACTGTTTGCAGGAAAGACATCCGCGCATGCAAATACGAAGTTGACGAATCAAACAACTACCGCTGGATTCCTCGCAGTGTAAGCAATTTCTCTATCTTCATTAATGTGCTAATCTTGAGAATGAGAATCTTTCACTTTTCAGAAACAGGCAAAAAGAAGAGAAGTTCAAGAAAATAGCCAGTCCAATCTCTGTGATGGAACATCCGAGAATGTGGCCGAGTTCATCGATGTGGAGGAAGTGTAGTTTTATGGTGCGTATTGCCATCTTGTTACTGTTTTCCACCTCAATTGTGTTGTGATTTTCCCTCTCTGGTTAACTTTCCAGTATTCGAAGTGTATTGTTTACGGTTCATCCTCACCACATTCTTATGCAACTTTATTTTTGCTTGTTCACCATTCTGAGATTCCATTTTGACTATTTTTTGGATTGCGATTCGTTTTCCGCTGTGGTTTTGTTTCTTCATTCATTGTTCTGAAGTTGTATTTTCACTGGTTTTTGTTTTGCGTTCCGATTCGGACGGTTCGTTATTCACTATGCCGGTTTTTTGTCTTCCGATGGTATCATAAGAGTATGCAATAAAGTAAAGATTGACTTTGTTGTAATGTAAACCCAGTGATTCTGGTTATTCCTGGAAGTAACCGCAAGGATTCACGGTGTCCGGTACAGAAAGCGCTCAGTCGCTTTGAGGGCCGACCGCGCTCCCATGGCAGCCTGTCCGCGGCCCATTCAGGTAAGGACCGCGGGGGGGTCTGCTGTCAGCCCGAGACTGGTACCGCGGCCAACCAAAAGAATTGTCTGAGTTCTTCTCCATTGACGCTCACTGTACGATCCGACGTCGGACTCCGACGGATCAATCGATAGTACCTCACGGCGCGGATTTTCTCAGCTGTTTTTGCCCCATTCTCGTTATTTTCTTTTGTTTTTTTCTTTCTCAGTGAATGTAAATGTTGTGTAGGTGACTTGTCATGTTTTAGAATTAGTGTATTCATGAAGAGCTTCGCGTAAAACAAATCTGAAAGGAAGGTAGTACACTACACAACTCTATTTCGGGATTACCTTTTGTTTTCAAGTTATATTCACGTAAGTTATGATGTGACAAACAATATATGATCCTTACTGCATGGAAGAAAAAGCGAAACTTGGGAGAAACATCAAAAATTGATAAAAACCGTTTGATTTGCAATGAAAACACAGGAAATTCTCATCGAATGAAACAGCTGATGCGAAATCGTGTGCTTACGGACTATAAACAATGTCACGACGGGTCGTTCCGATTTCGTATCCGATCGTCGCAGCCCACATCCGATGCTAATCGGATTCCGACGCACTATAAGCTTCATTCATAGTGCGTCGGAGTCCGATTCGGTCGGATAAGAAATGATACGTATCATTTCTTATCCGACCGAATCGGAAAAAAAAAAGAAAAAAAAAACGCAAAATATGTGATGGAAGCACCATTTTACATTCCAAAGCATTGCTCCAAAGTTTGTGGTCCGAAAATCCGACATCGATTTTGCAACAACCTAATAGATACTGTCTGTTTCACAAATCTTGCCACTTGGCAGGCTTCCAAGATGAGATAGGTCTCGCCAGTTGACATGTTTTGGCACGTTTCCAGTTACTGACAGCGCTGATTTGACGTGTCTTGTCTAGCTACAGACAAAACATTGAATTGCTCTCATTTTTGAAACAGATAGTACGTGCTTGTCTCGGAGAGCGAGGAGCATTATAACATACGCATTGTATTAGCATCTTTCTGACGGAAATAGTAGCATGTTTGAGGGAAATCTCTGTGTTTTCATCTGTAACCCGAAAAAAGGTCACTCTTCACCGAACATCAAGAAAAAAAGGATGCGTTTTTGTTTTGATCCCCATTTCGTTCCATCGAAGTTTAATGGAGTGTGAACTATTGCAATTTCACCATTAGCTCACAAATGTACTTCATGCAAACAGAATCTGACATATCAAGTCGGTTCTGAAATATGTATGAGGTTTGATGAAGGGATTACGAACTCATCTATCTAAACTGCTTGAAATATCACATGAATAGGAAAGAATACTTTTTGCGAAAGCTTTCGTCACTATAGTGATAAACAGCGGAAAGGCTCCTCTTACACCTGGTATATCATTTCAGTGACCTCGAACGCAGTGGAATTTTGCATCTCAGNGCTACTTAAACCCAAAGCGCGCATACGACCATGCCAATGAGGTCTATTAAAGACGCGCAAACAAGCTACTTGACCAGCCGCCATCTGGAAGTGTGATTCGTGTAACGGAGAAGTTAACTGAAGAGACCTTCAAGAAGAAATAACGAGGTAAAGTCTGTGGTACTCGAACATGCAGGTGAGAAAGGCGGCGGTACGTACAAATACTCAACTTTCTTCATATCTGAGACAGGCGATAGATCCCAAGTCAAAGTGTTCACGAAAATATGAATTCGTGCGGATTCTTTGCAGCCAGCGGCAGGCACATGATACTCTTTGTGGGAGCTACCCTTGAAGGCCAGCCTTACCAACGAATCTGGACATAAGAATTTGTGAGGTGCAGTATCAATGCTTCGCATAGTTTGATTCTATCGATGGGATGATAGAGTGAAGCTATGCAAGAGCACATTCAACGCAGCTACTGAGCACAGTAAAAAGGTGAAGCGAATCTGTGCTCATCAAAGCTGTCATTCTCTGCTTCAAAAACTTACAGAATTCCAGCTGGATGGACAATTCCAGTTGTGGCCAGTTCTTGACGAACGCCCAACTAGCGTAGAAGTGGACGTCATACGTATTGATCATGAGATACTCCCAAGCTAAACATGAAACGCTTTCAAAACGAAGAAAACACGCAATGATAAAAACATAGAAAAAAACACGAGAACACTCACATTCCATATATCCGAATCGTCCAAATTTTCGAAGTTGTTTTTCAGTGATTGGGTTAATTTTTTCGATGTCTTTCCATGATGAGTCGTACTCAAACCAAAAAGCTGCACCATCAACCACATAATAGAGTTCATTGAAGAGCGCGGATTTATACCTAGAGGTGAAAAAGATAGTGTATAAATAGGAGATTTTGAACATGAAAACAAGTTACCACTCTGGCAAAGATTTGTCATTAATGACAGGTTCCTGCCACTTCTCAATTTCCAGCCTCCAATTTTCTCCTTCTATCAGTGCACTGTCCACTAATTTTTCAATAGACCCACTTTCTTCGCCAACATAGCGAGTGTACCACCTATAATATACAATATCTTTCTATAATTCAAGAACTACTATAGTGTTACTAAGAGCGAACCTCTTGTATGATCTTGATTTACCACCAAAGTGTACAACTGGCATGAACCAAACCAAAGAAAAAGTGCTACACTTGAACGACAAAGCAGGAACCGCGAAACGACAGGAAACAGCTATTCCTAGCTCTTCGCTTGTCGCCAGTTCTGAAAGCAACTCAGTATGCACGAAATAAGTTAATTTTTCACAAGCTTTGTGAGTAAATAGCAAGCACAAATTAAACCATACCGTTGGGTAATGATCCTGACTTCTTCAGGCTGTCCCATATGTAATCGCCTGTCGTCGAGCAAGGATTGAACGCCGTGTAACTGATGTCAGTGCCCACAATCTGAAAACTAGTTGTAGTGACGGTCAGTCATCTTTGCACGACAGAACACAGTCTGGCTGCTCCGCCGCGCCGCACCACCTATACTTAGAGTCCTTGTCGAAAAGGTAGACGGATTGCGTGTGCGGTTCCTTAGCGTTGCGGCTGCAGAATCGCGGCGGGACCTACTCGACCCTCCCACTTGGAGCATGCTCTCTCAGCATCTCTCGTTTAGGTCTCGCCGCGATGATGCAGTCACGCAATCCGTCTATTTTTTTTTTTGAGAAGAACTGTACGCTGCGGCGCGGCAGAGTGCACGGGCGGTTCCCCGCGATGCAAAGATGATTGACCGCCACTGTATGGTCTGTTCCCTCAAACTTACATTGCCATCCTCGCCCCGATTGAACAAAGCGGCGCGTGAGTGTTCAATCGGGGCGCGTAAAGACGCTGATCGGCTGTTGCTGGAACAGCAGATCAGGCCGATCAGCCTCACTCCGCGCGCCGATTGCACACTCACGCGCCGCTTTGTTCAATCGGGGCGAGGATGGCAATGTAAGTTTGAGGGAACAGACTGTATGTATGGCCGCGACTTGATTAGAATTCGTACTGTGTAGAAACAAAATTGACCTGTTCTGCTGCTATTGCGTAGGTCGTTGGCATTGAGTTGATCGAGTGTTCGAGCTTCATACCCTTCCCGGATGTTGTTTGCAGAACTTCGGTGCTAAAAAAAGAAGTGACATCACCTTGACTTATAACAAAGCGCTTACTTTATGTGTCTGCAAGTGTGTGTGAAAAGAAATTCCTTGATTGGTCAGTGATGGTGATTATGTCGTGGTCACCACGACCTCCTGACCTGCCGATAGTATTGTTTACCCCATGGCAGCATAAAAAGCCTGCCATGGGGTTATCAGCAGGTCATTATATCGCACCATTTGTTGTGAGCACTCGCTCCTATTGGAATAAAAGTCTGAACCACCGATTATTCTTGACTACATCGGCATAAGTCCCGATCATTCCCCAAACTAGCGGGGACATTCTGGTGCATCGGCTTAAAAAAAAGCCCTTCTTCCCGCTTAACACGATTAGATTCGTGTGAGCCAGGAAATAACACTACTTCAAGTGTTTGGCAATTAAAGCCACTTACCGAACGCACATAAGCCGTTCGAGCACAGTCCAAGGAGCCACCAACCTCCGTTAAAAGGACACAGCGGTTATAAACAACCAATAAAAAGCAAAAAAAAAGATGGCTTTCGTTTTCCACAGGAAACCAATCTCCTACAGTGCAAAAACATTGAGCACTCTATTGGAGAAGTACAANCCGCCGTCGTTATCGCCAACGGCAGCGACACAAAGTGCTATACCCCTCGTAGAGTATTCAAACGAGCGTAGAGGTCCGAGTGAAAAGGGGACACATGTATGAGAGAAAGGCACATACGGATTCGAGTGAAAGGGGCACAGGGGTCCAATGCTACAGATTTTTCCCGATTTCTATTGGCCCAGGGGCAATGTGGTGCAGGAGTCCGAGTGAAGGGAAACACGGGTCCGAGTGGAAGGGGGCATGGGGATTCAATGCTACAGATTTTTCCTGATTTCTTTTAGCCCAATAGTAACTCTGATAACTGTGCAGCACGAACGCAGCCCAAACGGCGTAATGCTTCGGGTAGAAACGCTAGCAGCAACGCTTCCCAATTGCTGCCATCGTCCCCTCCATTGCTGCCATTCCCCCCTTCCTTGCTGCTGCTTGTAGCAGCAATGGAGGGGAGAAAGGCAGCAACTGGGAACCATTGCTGCTAGCGTTTCTACCCGAAGCATTGCGCCGTTTGGGCTGCGTTCCTAGCGCACATTCACCAGAGAAAGGGGCGCAGGAGTTCGAGGGAAGGGGCACGCGGGTCCGAATGAAGGGACACACAGGTTGGAGTGAAGGGGCACACGGGTCCGAATGAAGGGACACATGGGTCCGAGCGGAAGGGCTACATGTACGGTCAGGGCCATCCTGGCCGCGTAGGTCAGAAACTGCCTACGAAGAGACCGCGCATGTGAGCGCGGGAAAACCTGGATATAAAAGATCCGGCAGATGGAGACCGGCAGGTTTCGTTGAGCTGACTTCCCCCCTCACTCACTGCCTCCCGTCAACCCTCCCACGACGACGACGTCTCCAGCCGCCGAGCCACAAGGACCGTCCCAGTCACCCCTTTTTGTTTTCTGCTATCTCATTTTTTCTTTGTTTTCTAAATAAACTATTTTACTAGCTGGTGTGCAAGTGTGACCGTGAGGTCGTGAAATCGATCGGTTTACCTTGTCCTGTGTATGAACCGAGGCCCACTAACGTACANGAGCCACAAGGAGCGCCTCAGTCATTCCCTTTTTTTTTGCTATCTCATGCTTTTATAGTTCTAATAAACGATTTTAATATCTGGTGTGCGAGTGTGACCGTGAGGTCGTGAGATCGACCAGTTTACCTCGTTCTGTGTATGAACCTAGGCCCACTAACCTACATACATGGGTTCGAAGCTACTTATATATTGTTTGATTTCTACTGGCTCAAAAGCAAGGCATGAGCTCAAGTTAAAATGGCGCAGGGGTCCGAGTGAAGGGGAACACGGGTCCGAGTGGAAGGGGCATGGGGATTCAGTGCTACAGATTTTTCCTGATTTCTCTTAGCCGAATAATAAAGGGGCGCAGGAGTTCGAGTGAAGGGGCACGCGGGTCCGAATGAAGGGACACATGGGTCTGAGCGGAAGGGCCACATGGGTCCAAAGCTACGCATATATTGTTTGATTTCTGCTGCCTCAAAAGCAAGGCATGAGCTAAAGTTAAAATGGCGCAGGGCTCCGAGTGAAGGGGCACACGGGTCCGAGTGGAAGGGGCACACGGGTTCAGTGCTACAGATTTTCTCGATTTCTCTAGGTCCAGGTAGTGCACGTTTACGAGTTCTGGCGCGCGGATGGGTATGAGGGAAAGAGATATAGGGAGGGACACGGGTTCGACATAGGGGGGCACATAACTCCACGATAGAAGCGCACACGGGACCCAGGTAGAAGGGCACACAGGTCCGAGTTAGAGGAGCACATAGACTCACAGCTCGGATTTTTCTTGATTTTTGCTGGCTATGCGGCAAAATGGCGCAAATGTTCGAGTTGGAGGGGCACACGATTCCGAGGCAGAAGGACAGGTTGCCAAACGCCTTGAATTTTCCTTTATTTCTGCTGGCTAAACGGCAAAATGGCGCACATATTCAAGTTGAAGGGGCACACGGGTCCGAGGCAGAGGGGCATGTGGGTTCACAGCTTGCATTTTTCTTGACTTCTGCTGGCTAAACGGCAGTGTGGCGCAAGTATTCGAGTTGGAGGGTCACACGAATCCGAGGCGGAGGGGTAGGTTGGCCCACGGCTTGAATTTTCCTTTATTTCTGCTGACCAAACGGCAGAATGGCGCATGTCTACGAATTGAAATCTGAAAAAGAGTGACGAAGGCTCCAATTCAGTCTCTTTATCTATTGCCACAGCTCAGGAATAGTATCATTAAGATTTTGAAGGAATAGTTAAGAGAAAACAAGTCACTACTATGTGGGTGGACAACGAAGACTTTACGGCGATTGAATATGGTGTTTAAACTTATTGAGTCTGTTGCATTTATTTACAACATGGGTGCCAGCCATGGTAGAGACCACAGGGGTTTGGCTACTCTAGTGCATGTCGAAGAACAGGACATCGAGAATGAGGACGATGGTATCAGTGGAATATACGAATGCACAGGCAAAGTCAGAGTCAGAGTGCCAAGACGCATTGTGATGTGTGAAAGCAGATTCTAGCCTCCTACATCTGCTACAATAAATACAGTTGATAGAACGAAGGTGTACTCAAGAGTGGTTCTTTTGGGAATTTGCCTGTTTCACAAATTCTACTTGTTGCCCTGTAGCGAGAAGAAAATTGTCTGAAGCAAAGGCTTCTGTAGCTGCGAACAAGAAAATCGCCGGAGCAGTAATGTATGTTTTCGGAAAGTAGAACTTTAAAGTGGCTTACGGGGCCACTAGTCTATATATCCAAATATATATAAAACATAGCTACCCTTATGACAACTTTTTTCGAAAATCTGGGCGACGCGCGCGGGCGCCAAATTCAAACGCTGAGAAGGCGTCTGTAAGTGAGATAGCGAAGAAAGGGAAATTTGAAACATTGGACATCATCCAAATTCCACAGAGGTCCTAGAACACCCCACCCCCCGGATAACATAACATTGGATATCGATTTATTGACCGATTTTATCTATTTTTCTCAGTTTAACTCCAACTCAGATCTATATCAAAGCTAGTAAAACATAGCAACGCTAACGACAATTTTTCCAAAAATCTGGGCGCGCGCGTGGGCGCCTAATTCAAACGATGAGAACGAGTATTCTAAAGAGGTGGCGAAGGAAGGAGTACGGGGAACGTGGGACACCATCCAAGCCCAGCTGGGATCTAGGCTACTCCTCGCAGGATGTTATCGATCTGGATATCGATTTATCGATCGATTTTACCGGTTTCTTCAGTTTAGCTCCAATCCAAATAGAAATGTGCCCACTGGGATAACCCATCACGCTGATCACGGATCTGACAACCATTTTGGGTGACATTGCTCGGGACCTGGCTGAAGCATGCTCGCAAGGGTTATTATTATTCATCACACTGGTCGCAAATCTGATCACTATTTTCTCCGTGCCTTTCGCTTTGGCACGGTGAAAGGTGCTCGCAGGGGTTATTTCGAAATGTTGTTCAGTCACATCAAATATGTGGGCCTCAACGGCAGTTTGTGCCATTGGCGTGGACCACAATTATTTTCATGTCCATGATTTTGGGCATCAAGCTTACACTTCAAGTGATTTCATACGCCTATGTTAATACTCAGCAACTAATTTCGAATAATTTTGTGACATTAGTAACAGTCCAGCAGTGGAGAAAGACGGAGAAAGTGGGCAGGAGGGGGGGGCGTGGAAAAAAAATTGGGGTCTCTGCTGTTTTTGGAGACTCGGACGGAAAATAAAATTAATAAAAATATTAATTTTAATAATTAAAAATAAACAATCAATATTTAAAATAATAATAAAAGTAAACAAATAAAAATAGACTGATACAAGATTTTTACATGTATTGTAAAGTAATTTCAAAAATTTGGCGTCCCATTCTCGGGGTAAGGGGCGCCCTCCCCCTCTCCCTGCATCCGCCACTGCAGTCCAGGGAACAATTTAAACCTCCAGATATTTGAGAATGAGAAAACCCCAAAGCTCTTTTTCTCTTTCGTACAGCGCCACAGTGATCTCTAATCTCAGAACATTTGTAGCAAAGGTGGATCACGGGGGTACGCGGCCAGGATCTCCGGATCGATGATCTACAGTGGGCGCGAAGTCGCCGCATATAAAAGGGAATCCGAGAACCAGTGTCGTCTGTCTATTTTCTTCCTTCTTACTAGGATTCGCCTTCCTTTGCTTGTACTGTTTCTCATTGATTTTGATTGTTAATAAAACTTGCTCTTTTTCTCTCTCTTCCTGAATAGTCAGTGTTCCTTCACTGACGATATCGCACTCACACCTATCACTGATCCGCAGCCGACATCCGGCACTTGGGGGCCGAACCACGTCAGTGGTCAGGAGTTAGTGGGCAGGAAGAGACCCCAGTGGCTCGAAACCAGCGGGTTCGCCACAGAGTGGGAGTGAGTAGAGAGAAGAAGCGGCTAGAATCCTAAGGATCGCCGCAGATTTAGCAAGTAAGTGGCTCGAACCTGAACGGGTCGCCACATATCGATCGATACCTAAGGCAGGCTAGGAGTGGACGCCTATCGATCGACGGACGGCTTGACACCAGTGGGTCGCCGTATATCGATCGAAAGGTGTGACGCATTGTGCCCACGGCTGTATCGATCGATTGCTATGCGTGTCCTCGCTAGGGCGCCCTAATATCGATCGTGAGCAGTGAGGCGTTACAGATACCGCATATCTCGGTACTAATAGGTATCGATCGATTGATTTTGAACACGCAAGTGACTGGAAGGCGCGTGAGGATTGGAAGAGTGAGCAAGGGAGTGGGGAAAAGGAAATTGCCAGCATTTCTATATCTAAGCTCTGTCCTCACTAATCTTGTCACCATTGTGTAACCGCGTTCGCATTTGATAGTAAAAAAAAAACAGGCAGCAGAACTAAAATTCGACATTCCAGAATGAACGGTTACACGGAGGACCAACTGCTAGGGATTTCGCCGAGGGCCGACGATGGCATGGCAGATGAAGACGCACGGGACGCCAGACAGGCGGATCCTAAGATGAGTGAAAGTCACAGTAATGTTAAAAGTGATTTCCTGCAATGTGTCCACAGAGCTATAAAAGCTATAGGGATTGAATGTGAAAAGGCTTTAAGCAAGTCCCTAAGGACCACCAACCCAATTAGGAACGAAATAATGGAATCAGTGACGAGGCAAGCCAAAATTTCAAGCGAAATGATTTTGAATGCTTGCGAGCAATTACTCGAAGAGTCGCAGACCCCAGTAGTAGCGCAGGTAGAAGAAAGAGTTATTGAGATGCTGAAAGAGGCTAAATTGACCAGAGCAGAGCAGTTGGAAGCCTGCCTGGAAAGCCGACTAAAGGAAAGAGAGTTGTTACAAAGGTTGTGTGATGTAGCTAGGTGTGGAGAAAGTGAATTAGAAGAGAAGTGGAATGAAATGGCGGACACATTGGAGGAAAAGGAGAGCACCATAGTAAGTTTACAAGAATATGCAAAGAAACAGGACATTCAGGTACAGGAGTTAACTAAGAAAATCGACTTGCTGGGTAGAGAGGAGCGAATGGATGAAGGCGAAAGCAGCCGAACAGGTGAGGACCTACGAAATATAGGAAAAAGGTGGCATACATCTGCCGATTACAGCGGATACAATGCAAATAAAGTGCTGTTTCAGAACACCTCAGCATCAACGATCTCGAGGAGTGGGATGCACATGTCCTCATGGCAGTCGCCAAGCAAAAGCTTCGGAAGGACAAGGGAAGCGGATGTAGTTACGTCGGCCACAGGTGGGTGTGCCATACAAAGCTTAACAGAAAAATCGGAAGTGAGCGTAGGGAATCGAGATGATGCTTTAGTTGAATTTATGAGAACGGCTGCCCTACCAACAATTAAGCCTTTCTATGCCGATGAAAAGCAAAGCTTTCGAAGTTTTGTAAACTCATTTTCACTGAGATACCACAAACCACAGTGGGATGATAGAAGTTTAATACAACTCTTCGAAAGTTTTCTGAGGAAAAGGGCATTGGTAACATTCGAAACCTTACCTAAGCACGTAAAAGAGGGTGAATTCGAAGGAGTGGTAGAAGCAATGAAGGCGGGCCTGCAGGAAGATGGTAATGCGGCACGGGTTAAGGCCATGACGCAGCTGAGGAACCTAGCCATCAGAGCGGACCAGACAGTAGGTGAATTTTGTGTGGTACTTGAGAGGTTGGCGAACAAAGCCTACCAAAACGTACCCGCGGAGGTGGTGTCCTTGCAGAAAGCAGAGATTCTGTTTAGACAACTTGCTAGCTGGAATGGGAGTTACAGTCTATCAGAAGCGATTGAAACTAGTGAGGGATGTGAAGCTTACGAAAATGTGAAGAAAGCAGCATTGCGGCTTGAACGGAATAGAAAGGCTGCAGCACAGATGGCAAACAGGAGAACTACCGAGACGGTTCAACAAAGGATGGAGCCGAGAACGTCAGAAGGAGGGTTCTTGCGGTTTAGCAACGCGGACCGAAGTTTGGTAAGACCACAATTCAAGTCCCAGAGACATGAATCAAGCGCAGGGGATCAACGAGACAGTCATACAAACGATATACGCAGAATACCGGCGCCCCGACACGGAACGGAAACTGAAAGGCAACCGAGACAATGCTATAAGTGTGGTGGGCACGGACATCTGGCAAGGGAATGTAGGAGTAATCCAAGACGTGAACCCATAAGAGGTGATGCTCATGCTAGTGGCAGTAATGACGTACGACAGGGAGGATCCTTCTCGGCCTGGGTAGACAGCCTTGCGTGCAGCATTTCAGTATCCAGAGCATTTCAAGCAACGAACGGCTTGTTTGGACAAAAATCGATAACGGATATCGGCATCATGGGTAAGAAGGTGCAAGCTTTACTGGATACAGGATCGGAGATGTCCATCATACCGTTGAGTGTTTTTCGAGCAGCACGGGCCGAGGGCATAGATCTGGACGAGTACGTTGAAAGAATCCCAAAAATTGATGCTATCATTCGGAACGCTTCGGGAGCGATCATGAATTTTGCGGATACAATACGGATGGACGTTACATTGCAAAATAGGACAAAACCTGTCGCTTTCCATGTCGGTGAAGGTTTTGGAGAGGTAGTGATCCTCGGAACAAACGCTTTAGAAACATTTGGTATTGGATTGGCCGCTATGGAGATTGATGTTGAGGTACCAGCAGTAGACCGATCACGGAAGGAAGCAGTTGTGAAGGAAAGAATATTCATTCCAGCGGGCAGCACGAAGACTATAGAGCTCGTGGGTGATGTAGTGCGAGGAGACTATCTGCTATGCGCTACACATCCCTTGGTTGAGGACAGCTTGTGCAGGATAACTGAAGATGGAATGACGAAGGTCACAGTTTGCAATGATTCAGAAGGGCCCAAGGTACTTCACAAAGGAGAAGTGATTGGTGAATGGTTCCGGGATGGATGGATGCCTGTGAATGTGTTGGCGGATGGAGCGGATATGATGGAGAAAGTCACAGAAAACAAGTATGAGAACAGGGAAAGATTACAGGAATTGCTTGCTGTTTTGAAGGAAAGGACTTCAATGACCGAGGAGTTAGAACGGATGATTGGGAAATATAGGGATGTGTTTGCTGTACGAGATTCAGAACTAACACAAACTGATCTGGTGGAACACGACATCGACACAGGGGACAGTCCACCAATCAAACAGAAGACGCGTCCTGTACCTCTGGGAGCACGGAGAGAGTTCAAGGAAATCATACAAGGATTGCTCGATCGCGGCATAATCACTAAAAGCAAGTCGGACTGGGCATCGCCAGTGGTACTGGTCAGAAAGAAAGATGGATCACTGCGATTATGCATCGACTACAGAGCGCTAAACAAGGTGACGAAACAAGATTCCTACCCATTGCCAACAATAGATACGGTAATCCAAAGCTTGGGAGGCAAGAAAATATTCTCTACCTTAGACATGGCATCAGGCTATTGGCAGATAAAGCTGTCGGAGGCAGCTAAAGAGAAGAGTGCTTTCACGACTAGTGAAGGTTTATTCCAGTTTGAGGTATTGCCCTTCGGGTTGTCGACGAGTCCGGCAAAGTTTCAGAGACTCATGGATATGGTTCTGGGGGAACTGCAAATCAAGGACAGTGAAGTCTTTGTGTATATCGACGACATACTCATCGCAACAGAAACGGAGGAAAGGCATTTTGAGATACTGGATATGGTATTCCAGGCCTTCAGGAAAGCCAATCTGAAGTTGAAGCCACAAAAGTGTGAATTCTTCAAGAGCAAAGTACATTTCTTGGGTCACATAATTGACGAAAATGGAGTAAGCACGGATCCTGACAAGGTTTCCAAGATAAGAGAGTATCCGACACCAAGTAATGTAAATGAACTCAGGACGTTTCTCGGAATGGCGTCCTACTACAGGAAATTTATCCTGGGATTCTCAAGGATCGCAAAGCCGTTATACAATCTCACGAGTCCAAAGACGAAATGGCAGTGGTCAGTTGTAGAGACGAATGCGTTCAGAAAACTCAAGGAAGTCATGTCGCAAGCGCCGGTGCTAGCTCAACCAGATGTCGCCGCCGCCAGAAATCACTCTAGACCTTTTATCATCTACACGGATGCGTCAGGAGATGGCTTAGGGGCTGTACTTTGCCAGGAAGGAAGTGATAAGATGTTACATCCGTTGTATTTCGCCTCAAAAAGCTTGACGAAAGCTGAGAGGAACTACCACGTCACTGACTTGGAGGCGCTAGCCGTGGTCTTTGCCCTCAAAAAGTTTCATTTTTTCATCTATGGGTTGAGGACGATAGTAAGAACAGATCATAAACCGCTAACATGTTTGTTCAAACAGACAAATGTGTCTGCGAGGGTCTTACGGTGGGCATTGGAAGTCCAGAGGTACCAACTCGAGATTCAGTACGTAGCAGGCAAGGCAAATGCGGTGGCGGATAGCCTATCCAGAGGTGTAGCCAGGGAGGCTGCTAGCGGAGATGAAATGGGTATTGATGGTGAAGCTATTGTGGCACAGGTAGAGATAGAAGAGGAGTCCGCGTGGTTAAGAGAATTGAAACAGGATCCAGATTACAAGAGTATTGTCGACAAGGTAAGAAACGGCGAGGACTCTGAAGCAGTAGTATTGCCGAGATGCGCCAAAAGATACAGGATAGCGGATTTCACGATCGATCAGGGAGAACTGAAATTGGTGACTGAAGCAGGAATGGTGACGGTGGTGCCAAAAACTCGGAGACGGACTGTGTTTGACGAAGCACACGGAGGAATGATGGCTGGTCACTTGAACGGTAGGAAGTTGCTCCGGAGGCTGAAAACGATGGTATTCTGGGAAGGAATGGAGCAGGATATCGTGAAGTGGTCCAGATCGTGCAAAGAATGTTTTCTAGCCCGAAACCATCAGCACAACATCCCTCCACTAAAGCCTATCACGACAGCCAGACCATTCGAGTTGATAGGAGTCGACTTGGTGGAATTGGGACTATCGGAACGAGGAAATCGATATGCCTTAGTTGTTATCGACCATTTCACGAAGTTCCTGGGCGCCTACCCCATCCCGGATAAGACAGCAAAAACGGTGGCTAAAACGATATTTGAGCGATGGATCTGTGACGGTTGCAGATGGCCCAAAACGATTCACTCTGATCAAGGTCCAGAGTTTGTGAACAGTATACTAAGCGAAATATGTGAAATAACGGGCATAAAACAGTCGACCACTAAAGGGTATAATCCAAGAGAGAATGGGGTAACGGAACGTGCGATAGGGACAATAACCCGAATGCTTAAGAAGAAGACAGTGGTACCGGCTCAATGGGACATATTGCTACCCATGGTAGTGTTCGCTTATAATTCGGCGCCCCATGAAGCAGTGGGAGAAAGCCCATTTTATATGCTTCACGCATTTGATCCGAACTACCCCTCGAACGAGATCCCTGGTGAGCACCTATCATGGAACCACATCGACTTCGATGATTATAAGTATGAACTCATGGCAGGAATCAACCATATTGCTGAGTGTGCCAAGGACCTCAATGAAAACTATAAGGAAAACATGAAAAAGAAATATGATGCTAGGAATAAGGTTGATTCTACTAAGCTTCCGAGGGTAGGAGATAGAGTATACATGAAGTTACCTAGAGAAAAGAGTAACTCGAAACATCCTAANNCGGAAATGGTGGAAGCGGTATGACGAATCCTGGCGGAAGTGAGTTGAGGCTAATTATTGCCTAGGAAATATCGCAGTAGAATGTCAGAGTCGCATTCACCTAACAAAGTGTTAGAGTACTGAGGAAGATTGCCAAGGGCAAAATGTTTCTTTTCAGATGGAAACGGCGGCAACACATGGCCGGGTACATCTGGAAGTCAGTTATAGCTAATAATTTTCTAGGGAGCTATAAAATACCAGAATTGCGCTCATACAACAACTTACAAATGTCGGTTGAAGAAGTGGGAAACACTGCTTTGTGATATTACCACTAATAACTGGGATCAGTCTCTCAAAAAGCAGCAGTTCCAATTGTTTTGTGAAAATTAGAATATGGTTAAAACACAGCATCCAAAGGGACATTATAATTCGATGAGCACTAATTCTATCTTTGCAGACGGAAATGGTGGAAGCGGTATGACGAATCCTGGCGGAAGTGAGTTGAGGCTAATTATTGCCTGGGAAATATCGCTGTAGAATGTCAGAGTCGCATTCACCTAACAAAGTGTTAGAGTACTGAGGAAGATTGCCAAGGGCAAAATGTTTCTTTTCAGATGGAAACGGCGGCAACACATGGCCAGGTACATCTGGAAGTGAGTTATAGCTAATAATTTTCTAGGGAGCTATAAAATACCAGAGTTGCGCTCATACAACAACTTACAAATGTCGGTTGAAGAAGTGGGAAACACTGCTTTGTGATATTACCACTAATAACTGGGATCAGTCTCTCGAAAAGTAGCAGTTCCAATTGTTTTGTGAAAATTAGAATATGATTGAAACACAGCATCCAAAGGGACATTATAATTCGATGAGCACTAATTGTATCTTTGCAGACGGAAATGGTGTAGGCGACATGTCGAATCCTGGCGGAAGTAAGTTGCAGCTAGTAATTTCCTAGGAAATCTCACCTAGCTGTAAAATGTCAGAGTCGCATTCACCTAACAAAGTGTTAGAGTACTGAGGAAGGAGATTTGAGATTGCCAAGGGCAAAATGTTCCTTTTCAGATGGAAACGGCGGCAACACATGGCCAGGTACATCTGGAAGTGAGTTATAGCTAATAATTTTCTAGGGAGCTATAAAATACCAGAGTTGCGCTCATACAACAACTTACAAATGTCGGTTGAAGAAGTGGGAAACACTGCTTTGTGATATTACCACTAATAACTGGGATCAGTCTCTCGAAAAGTAGCAGTTCCAATTGTTTTGTGAAAATTAGAATATGATTGAAACACAGCATTCAAAGAGAGCTTAGAATTCGATGAACACTAACTGTATCTTTGCAGACGGAAATGGTGTAGGCGACATGTCGAATCCTGGCGGAAGTAAGTTGAGGCTAATTATTGCCTAGGAAATATCGCTGTAGAATGTCAGAGTCGAATTCACCTAACAAAGTGTTAGAGTACTGAGGAAGATTGCCAAGGGCAAAATGTTTCTTTTCAGATGGAAACGGCGGCAACACATGGCCAGGTACATCCGGAAGTGAGTTATAGCTAATAATTTTCTAGGCAGCTATAAAATACCAAAGTTGCGCTCATACAACAACTTATAAATGTCGGTTGGAGAAGTGGGAAATACGGATTCGTGATATTATCACTACTAACTGGGACCAATCTCTCAAAAAGCAGCAGTTCTAATTGTTTTGTGAAAATTACAACATGATTGAAACACAGCATCCAAAGAGAGCTTAGAATTTGATAAACACTAACTGTATCTTTGCAGACGGAAATGGTGTAGGCGACATGTCGAATCCTGGCGGAAGTAAGCTGCAGCTAGTAATTTCCTAGGAAATCTCACCTAGCTGTAAAACGTCAGAGTCGCATTCACCTAACAAAGTGTTAGAGTACTGAGGAAGGAGATTTGAGATTGCCAAGGGCAAAATGTTTCTTTTCAGATGGAAACGGCGGCAACACATGGCCAGGTACATCTGGAAGTGAGTTATAGCTAATAATTTTCTAGGGAGGCTAGGTATAAAATACCAGAGTTGCGCTCATACAACTACGTATAAGTGTCGGTCGAAGAAGCGGGCAAACACAGCTTCGTCATATTTTCACTACTAAGGGAGATTAGACTTTATTGAATACAGAATGTATCTTTTCGAATGGAAATGGAGGAGGTGATATGTCGAATAATTGCGGAAATATTAGGTCGGTCCGAAGGGCTTGCACCAAAATTTATCTTTTAATCCAGAATTTTATAGGCATTGAATCAAAGTATTTTGACAATAGAATATGGTAGAATGTTCTAGAAGCTTCCACTAGAAGGGTATATAAGCTCTTGCGTTTCAGTTGCATGCAACAATGACTTCAATGAAAAAATCCAAATTCGTACCATCGTGTACTATGAATTTCTGCAGGACCACAAGGCAGCAGACGCCACCGCTCATATCTGTGCTGCATTCAATGGAGATGTAATATTTTGTTGAATTGACAATCGTTGTTTCGAAGTTTCAAGTCCGGAGATATTTCGCTTGAAGATCGACCCCGCTCTGGTCGCCCAACTGACTGCAATGATGAGGATTTGCGCGATGCTATCAGGGAGAAGCCCAGTGCAACCACATGTGAGCTGTCGATGACCCTTGGCTGCGACCGTACGTCAATCATCAGGCATCTCCAAGCGCTGGGTTGCAGAAAACTAGTGCCGACTTGGGTCTCCCACGAATTGAATTCCTCTCAGTTGGCCGCAAGAGTGAGTGTGTGTGAGTCTTTGCTTCTGCGGCCACACAGAAGAGACTTTCTTCGACAAATCGTTACTGGAGATGAGAGTTGGGTGCTGTACGTTAATCACATACGACAGAAAAGTTGGCTCCCGCGTGGCGAACCACCTCCAAAAGAGCCAAACGGAGAACTGCATGGGAGAACTGCATGAAAAGAAGGTTTTGCTGTGTTGTTAGTGGGTTTTCAGGGAATGCTGTACTGGGAGCTGCTGTCATCTGGTTTCCGCAGCGGTCTACTCTTATCAACTTCAGAAACTAGCATACACAATTCGCATGAAGCGGGGGAAAATTGACCATGTTGTTCTACTTCATGACAACACCGGATCCCACGTGGCAAAGCTCACTCGCCAGAAAATCGCCGAACTTGGAGGTCCTGCCACAGCCTGCGTATTCTCCAGACCTGGCTCCATCGAATTATCACTTGTTTCGGGCCTTGAAACTGCGAGAGAAGAAATTCGATAATCAGACGCAACTGGAAAACGAGATTTCAAGCCTCTTCTCCTCGCAGCTGCCGCAGTTCCGGACTTCTGGAAGTCTAATGAGGCATTGGACATACGTCCTTGATCATGATGGTGATTATGTTGTTGACTGATACCTGTCTGTAGTAGAGTTAACATTGTTCGAAAATTGTGTGAAGTTTGGTGCAAGACTTCCGGACCAACCTAATAATTTGCAGCTGCTAATTTCCTAGGAAAGATCGCTGTGAAATATCAAAGTCGCATCCACCTAACAAAGTGTTAGAATATTCCGAGTTTGTGGGAGAACACAATCTCAGTCTGTATTCCCAATTACAGGGGGGGCATAAGTTATTGTACATCGGTTGCTGGCTTGTTGCTCTGCGGTGGTGCAATGTTTTTGGACAAACTACGTCTCCTTTGATACAGCTGGATTTTCTCTATTTTCTGATTACAAAAATGCCCTGGATACTCGGGGTGGTGGAGAAATGTTAGCGGAAACTTCAAATTCAGATTTTTGGTGCTGCCAAATTGAGCCCCCTCAATTCCTGAGCAGAACAGCCACAAAAACAGTTTTTGACAACGGATTCAAGTGGAATTAAAAATAGTCTCGTACTTTTGAAGCTTGTTTTGAGTTGTATATGCAAAATCCACTGCAGGTCGGGGTTGATAAGAGCACAGAACGAGGCTGTTCCAAAAGTTGCTTGGATGAGAAAACCAAGCCTTAGGTTTCGAGCACAGCTGGCCTATATCTGGGCTTACTGATGAGGTTGCGCAGACATTCTGCAGCATTTTTACTCTAGTTTTCAGATCACGTCAACAGTCTAGCTGATGTTCTGTACTTTAGTGGGAAAACTCCTGGAACTCAGATTTGGTGAAAATTGTGCATTACGGAGCATGGAGTAGCCGCGGTTTTTTGCCCGCATATTTCTTAGACTTCGATTTTTTGGGGAACCCCGAACATATCTAGAAAGAGCATTCTTTGCTCTTCAAACATCATCTGAGCAGTGAAATCCAATTCAAAGATTTTGTGGATTTTCTAGGGGAAATTCTCACAACAACTCACTTTTCTCAGAAATTTGTTTCGAGGCCAACTACTCGATAGAAAAATCTTTCCGAAAGAGCGTATCTTAACTACAAGATACTTTGAAGATTTCTTCATTTTGCAGAGAAAAGAGCGCAGCAATGCATAGGCTCCTGGCGGAGAAATAAGAGATCAAACGTTGTACAATAACTTATGCCCCCCTGTACATGAATTTAACTATTCCGGATACTGCATGAACTAATATTATTCTTGTGGCAGCTAGAATATTAGTGACATGCAGCCACGAAAAAGGAGATTAGATATTGCTACAAGCTAAATGTTTCTTTTTAGATGGGAACGGTGGGAACACATGGCCAGGTTCATCCGGTAGTGAGTTAAAGCTAATAATTTTCTACGGAAGCTAGACGTGTAGAAGGAGATTATACAGGATGGGCCATAAATACGGTGACAATGGAAATGGCAGCTAGAAAATGAATTTCGTTGTAACTTGGAGCATCGTCGTCTGATTTTTTTCGATTTTTTTCAACTGGTGCTGTTCCTCATTAAGGAAAAAGGAAACTAAAATTGTCTGCTTTTCTTTTCAAATCCCGCGTGTTCTTATAAGATTCTACTTATTCACTTCTTTAGTGTTCACATATTCGACTAAGAAAAGGCGGTTATCAGCTAGGCTTTGCAGGGAAACATAAGCTTACCATAGGTGTCCAGACGGGAGGGGCTTACAGCAAGGGCAACGCAAGAACTCTTTGACGCTGTCATCAGCCAAACAACACTTGGCACTATTCCACCTGTTCTGCCCCAAAATCTCGAAATCAAAAACTTCTCTGAAACTTCTTCTAGAGAGGTTGTTTGGCACGCTGACCACGAATATCACATTGATTTTGTACGGTAACCCCATCTTGGTAGGGTAACGGCGAGATACACAACGGCAACACTTTTACGTTAGGTTACTGATAGCTGCCGATTTCCTGTGGGTGGTGTTAATTAGTTCGGGTATCTCTTGACCGTCTACCCTGTTCATCGCCTCCCACTAACTGAAAAACCAGGGAAGCTTCAGAAACATCCTCCACTCGCTTGAAATTAAACCCTAAGACATTCAGTGAAGTTGCAAACCGCGGCGCCCATTGGTAGCAGTTAAATTTACCCTTCGTTTTCCGGAGTGCTTTTTTGAAAGCTCCGGAATTCTATGGGTATTACATAGAAGAAGCCTACGTCATGGGTGCTTCGAAAACCTACTAACCCAATTGATTGTGTTCTAGGCAATTGAATTTCCAAACACGGCAAATCCAGCAGGTCCTTAAATACATACATTCTTTCCCAAGTTTAGAACCAAACGTAGCCTGGGCGCTGGAGCACTGTACCTGAGAAATGTCCCCAAAGCTTCCTCCAAGTTGAGTTTGATCTCAATGCAGAACACGCTTCTTAAAAAAACCGTATTTTTTGCCCACCCTGTACGCTGCTAGAGGCAAAACGCTTCTTTTAAGATGACAACGGTGGCAACCAATGGCCAGGTCCATTCGGAAGTGAGTTGTACGCAACAATTTTATAGGGAAGCTATCTGTAAAATATGAGAGTCGCACTTATGTAACAACGTGTAAAAGGGGATCAGACATTGCTAGAAGCAATATGCTTCTTTTCAGATGGAAACGGTGGCAATCAATGGCCAGGTCCATTCGGGAGTGAGTTGAACCTAACAATTTTATAGGGAAGCTATCTGTACAGTACATATGAGAGCCGCACTTGTGTAACAACGTGTAAAAGGAGATCAGACATTGCTAGAAGCAATATGTTTCTTTTCAGATGGGAACGGTGGCAACACATGGCCAAGTTCATCCGGAAGTGAGTTGTAGATAATGATTTTCTAGGGCAGCTATCTATGAAATATAAGAGTGTCATCCATCTAACGAATTGTGAATGTCGTGCGAAGAAATGGGCAAACACAGCTTTATCATATTTCCAGAACTACATGAGTTTTACATTCCCGGTAACAGCAAGAACTAATTTTGATTTGTGGGATCAAGGATATTAGTAATCTGCAGCTCCAAAAGGGAAATGATACGAGGGCGGTTTGAAAAGTTTCCGGAATGACAATGAAAACAAAACAAATCGGATGCAATTGATATCTCATTTCTTAACCCAATCCCTTTGAAGCTCAGCACACGTAGTCCGGTCTGTTTTCAATTTTTCATTCCTTACCTGGAATCAATTTATTTGGAGTACTCACTATGACCGGATTGGACCACGATTAACTCGTCCTTTGATCGGAATCCCTTCTAAGACAGAGAGAGCTTAGGCTGTTCTGGCAGGTAGAAGTACGAGGAAGCTAAGGCAGGAAACTCATTGAATGAGGTGAAGCTCTAGGTTTTATTATCACAAGTTTTTTCTAAGCGGTAAGCCATGCATTCGCCGTCATGCTGGCATGGAGGGACAACCCCTGTTTCTTGGTCAAACTCGTGCGTGTCGCCCGAGTTTTCACGTCCGGAGCTTCCACAAATATTAACGAATATTCAGCCGTGATAGGTTCCTCACCCTTCTCCTGAAACTCCCAAAAACAGATGTCGTCACAGCTTCACGCCTACAAAAAACTTTTGTTGTAGCTCGGTACCGCAACGGTTGGCTCTAACATTATGGAATGCATTACGAACTCAACGAAACAAGTGATGTTCAACTGCAGCAGACCTGCAGAGTCCGCAGTAATGGAAATATCTAAATGCTGGTTTTGATAGTCATTTAGGTATAATTTATGCTGCGAACTAGATCATATCAAATGTGATCGATTGCTCGGTATCGAGCACTTTAAGATTTTGCACTGAATACGTTAGCTGAACTTATTTGGTGAGAGCCAATGGATTTTATGTAGTGAATGCAGCTGTACTAACTGTTTATTGCATACAGTTGTTGCCCGCCTCAGTTCACGCCACGTAGGGTTCCCTGAGTTGAACGCAACCACTGACGACTACAGTAAATGTCGATTTACGTCTAAGTCAGTTCACACCATGGAGGGTTCCCTGACTGCACACTACGACAATTGGCTATACTGACGTTGCTGACGACCAGACAAGCCTAGATCTGAGCATCCAGATCCTTTCATGCAAACGATGTGGGTGGAGTTGCCCTCGATGCTCATATCTGCACAACAGGTACCCACTTCAAAGTAATAACCACCAGGGGTATCTATACAAGTGCTATCAAAGTCTTGACCTGGCGGTTCACAAGTATTTATTGTTAACAATGATCTCTGTCCATGACAAAATATAATATTTCTCGGACAATAACGAGTTAGCTGAGTAAGGTTGATATTATTAGAGTAATAATTATCAACAACTTACATGTTGACGAGAGTTAGCATTATTGGCGACTCTCCCTTATAGAGCAATACTGAAGAGAATATTCGCTGTTCTTCCTTGTAGAGCAACACCAAAAAGGTGAATGTACCCCGAACTTGCATTCAGAATGAGGGACAACAGAGTTATGGCCAAAATAGCCTTGTTTGGAGCGGGCATACCACTTCTCGCAGCCTTTTCATCACTATAGGTTCCTCTCGATATTTCCACATTCTAATTTGAGATCTGTTGCTAGTTTTCCTTTCATATATTATCCTTATGAGAGAACTAGGCTGTGTTTTAAGTTTCCTTTAGCGCTGGTCCATGCCTTTAAGTCAAGCAAGGTTTAAATGATTGTGAGGAACAAATTGAAAAAGAACCGTACGAACATATTCCCAAGTCAATGCACCGGCAATTAGGATGCATTCCCTGTCCTGATTTAAAAATAACAATAAAAGTAAACATTCAGAGCGAAGTCAATACAAAGTTATAAATTGTGATATAAAGCGATTTCAAAGAATTGGTGACTCGTTCTCGAGGGGTGGGAGAGTTCGTCCCGTTCTCTGCCTTTGCCAGTGCCAAGCGCTACCGTTATTCCAATGCACGCACAATATTAGTTGAACACTTTCACGAAAGGAGTGATTAGAATTTGCTAACAACATATATGTTTCGTCTTGCTCAGACAGTTCTGTTGGAGGCGGCATATAGGTTGTAGAGAAGTGATAAAGGGGATTATACTTTGTTAGACGCAAAATTGTTCTTTTTCAGATGGAAATGGTGGCAACCAGTGGCAAAATCAAGTTGGAGGTGAGTTTTAACAATATGTGGAAGAAGTCAGAAGCAGGCAAACGCGAACAAATACAACTTTTTGGTTGTGATTTCCTGAAACAGCAAGTATTAGTATTATTTTTGTGGGAGTCAGAATATTAGCGAAGCACTACAACGAAACGGGCGGCAACGGAGACTAGACTCTGTTGAACGGAGAACGTTTCTTTTCAGATGGAAATGGTGCTAACCATTGGCCAGATCTATCCGAAAGTTGCTACTTATACTTTCCTAGAAAAGCTATCGTTGATATACTCGAGAGCAACATTCATGTAAAAACGGGTCAAAATGTCCGAAGTAGCTCTACAACTCAATGGCGACCATATTTGGCAACAACAGAACTTGTTGGCGACCTATTTCCCGGTAATATGAATGGCAAGAGAGGGTGTTGGGCAACATTTTCCGGGTCGCAGGCATCCGGTACTCGAGTTGAGGTGATGCGTTGGTTCAACTACCCAAGTTCGCGACACGAAGTTGATTGATATCGGCGACAGTCAGAGACTCTGTGCCATAGTGCACGGAATCGATTGAAGATGATGGTCCAATTACCCAATTCCGGAGTACATTCAAGTACATTTTTGCTTCGATCCACACATAGTGAAACGTCAAGTACAGTGCGAATGTAGGAGATATACATGACAAGGTAATTAGCAAGGCTTGCATGGGGACGCATTTGGTGAGGCTTGCTTGGCGACCCGTCTGGAAACGTTTGTATGAGGATTCGTTTGGCAGGTTTTGTATGGCATCCCATTCGGCAAGGTTTGTATGGTGATTCATTTGGCAAGTTTCGTATGACGACCGATTTGGCGGGACGTTTTGTTTAGCAACCAAATGTCGCTGAACCAATTACCCGGGTGCAAAACAAATTCCTGGACCTGAAAAAGCGTTAGGTTCAGTGTAAAGAGTAACGTTGTCATGGCGACGCTATCGGCGAGGCTTGCATGTCGACCTACTTGGCACGGTTTGTATGGCGCCCCATTTGGCGAGGTTGTATGAAGACAAATTTGGCTTGTTTGTGTTACGAGCCACGTTGCGGAGCATCCCGTTCGGCAAGACATTTGACAGAGTACGTTTATCTGAGAAGATGGCAAATCCTTTTGCCAAGTTGCCAAACAAACCTCGCCAAACAGGTCGCCATTTGACTTTAGAGAGTGGTCAATTACCACTGTATGGCTGTATTTTCCTGGGAATGGCAATCACTGGTATTGCATTTAAGAAGATAGAATACCACTCAGAAAGAGGCGAAAAGTAGACAAGTTTCTGTTAACAAGATAGTTTTTCTTTTTCAGGAGGTGGTTGCAACTCATGGCCAAGTGGATCTGGAAGTGAGTTGTTGCATAAAGGCAGCACCTGTCAGAATTGCAAACTCCGAGTTTAACAACAGATAGTGGCACACAATTTAGTGCATAACAAATGACAAGCGAATACGTAGAACGACGAATTACCGTAGAAGCATCTGAAATCTCTGCGCTCGTGCAGCTACGACGTGCCCTGTTACGTATCCCAGTCACATGTACATGCGTGGTACCTCCGCGTGACAGGACGCACGAGTATTTATGTGAATGCGAATCCACATATTTCCTTTAACACGTTCGCGACACACGCGCTTTTGCGTACCTGGGATCCGTGCTCGACCGGTCGAATACGTGGTCCCACGCGGTAGCAATTTTTGTCTTCCCATAGAAAAACAAGATTTTTTTCATGGGAGTTATCCTTTTTTTCGTTGTTCCTGAAGGTCTCTTCCATTTCCGTAGTCTACTGATTTGTCGTTCTTAAAACTTTTTAAAAGTTTATCGTTCTTCTAACTGTTTTAGTTCGAAAAATCTAATGAAAAAGTTAGAGAGAAGGTCTGCTTTTCCCACTGCGTGTGTAATGCTCTAAAATATCTGTAACTATGCTACTACGAAGGAATTGGCTAAATGTTTACATTTCACAAAGATAAGACAGTCAATGGAGAATGCACGACCAGTCGTGCACGCGGTCGCGAACGTGTTAAACAAGATAATCATACACATCTTAAAGGCACCGTCCCACCTGAGAACCGTTTTTGAGATTTTGCACTAAAAGAATATCCAGTGACTGCTGATCAAAATGATGTATGCGGCTCCGTTCAAAGTTGCCGATAAAGCCCGTATTTGATCACCCATTCTGAAGTAGCCAGTGGGTGGAGTCAGGGGCCAAGACTCTTTCTGGTTAATTCACTCCCGGGAGCGCACATTCTCAGGAAAGTCTTACATTACTAAAGTGTCCCTCATTCACTTCCTACCAGTATAGAAATTACCCTTCATCTATGGCGAGCAAGGAAGGAAACCCTGTATTCCCGAACCAGTTGAAGGAGCCAAAGCGGGATTACAGGGTTCTCGCATCAAGTACTCTCTTGCTCGCCGTACATGATGCGCAATTTCTATCCTATTAGGAAATAGATGATGGACACTTTCAATTAGTGCCATTTTTCATGTTTCGAAATACTCAAAACATCTTAAATTGAATATTAAAACATGAGAAAGAAGAAAAGAAACGACAAGTTTGCAATGTCCTAAAATAGAGTTCCTCGGTTGGGTGTGCTTTTTTTGCCTTCTATGAGTGTATATTTTTGCTAATATTCAGGTATGTTTAATTCGAAACGAATTTCAGCTCCTGCTACCTGGAACGGTTTCATATTTTCAGTTGTGCGCACCGTTGGATAGGATAATGAAGTGTTATGCTTACAATATTGTTCGTGTGTTATTCCTGAAAAATGTTTTGTTATCACTTCAAAGCAAGCAAATTTCTCCCTGTCATTCTTGGCGTTTCGCTTAACGATTTGAAGAAAGCTTCGCACTTTTCTGATTTTCTTCTTAATAATTTCCTCCATGACGAACGAACCAGTTCATAGAGGAAATATTGTGACAGGGGTTGAGATCCGCTGTGAATACTACGTTAAAGAATATTATCAGAGAATGAGACCTAGTTTCGTTGAGCCGATACGAGGTTGTTATAGATCTTGATTAGGCTGACGTATTTCAGCGAAATCGCTTCCTTCAGAGCCTGAAAGAGGGCAATATCGAGCAAGTTATCCAATCAAACGCTTCTTCAAATTCGCAGAAATTCTTGATCTCTCGCGTAAGAACGTAGCCGTGAATATACAATATCAGAGAATATCTGGTGTAATGATTTAAAGTAGCATCACTACAGTTTTGCCAGTAACTGGCGCTGAAGATGTCCGTGGCGGGTGGATAGATGACTAGGTTGGTATTGAAAAAATGGCAAAGAAGCTCTCTTTGTTTGGATTTATTTCATTTGTGTTGTACAGTCACAATTTCCTACTACTGCTTCGGCGGGCACTGTCGTTCTGCCCTCTCTTTCAGCTAGTCTAACGCTTTTTCTCTCCTAAATTATGAAGGGGCCTATTGATAGTTCTTGTCCAATCAGGTGTCGACTTCGTTTTCTAAGATTTTCACCGTCCTTATGGTACCTATTACGTGCACGGACCCTCACCACCCGCACGCGCAGCGTCAGGTCGTTTTGCCTTTTTGAACTCGAGAAGACACAGTCAGACTTAATTAAGAAAATGCCATACTCCCTCTAGCACCTCGTTAGTCATCTTAGTCCAGAGCTGACCACTCCTTACCGGGAAAAGACGAGAAGCATCGGCTTTCCACTGTCTTATCGAGGCCTAGCGCGCCCTGACGATAATTGTGCGATAATCGTGCTCACTACATTTCTCTCGTGGCTTTCAGTTGCACTCTCTTGTCCGGAGCTGCTTATGCTTCCTGTTTTCATTTTTCCAAGAGGAAGCGATGAGCTGCACAAAGAATGAAGAGGTTAAGGGAATAAGATGAAAACTCGAAAAATTGTGATTTGCTTGAACAGCGGTAGCAGTGCAGTCAACCTCTTAAAACGATAGGCAAAGAGTGCCCGAGAGGTATAAGTTAAGCATCAGCTCACTTTAGCGACAACAACCAAACTATCACATTTGTCGCAATGTGTGCGACCGCTATAACCAAGATTTTCTCATGAGATCTAATTTAAGAACGTATAGGGCTTTGTAGTCAGAATCATCCACTATGGAATCAGAATCACTGTCACCGAAAGAAGATCATGGTGAGATGAGGTAGTGGGAGGTAGAAGAAGATTGGCTAGATACTCTCGAGACTACGTCTCCAGATAAAATGCATCATTCTGCTCAGAAACGCTCCATTGAGGTTGGCTATAACTATGATCTTAAACCACCACAAAAAAATTCCTTCGAACGACATTTTTGCGACGAGGGCGCCACACATGCTACCCTCTTCTCAACTTCCATTAGGAAATAGAGATGGTTATGATCTTACATCTCGATATCAAACTGTGAGTTCACCCACAGGTATGGTGCCGACTTTGTCCTACCAGATCGACGACGACACCATACTGAACCTCGTGAGAAGTATGCCACATAGGATTTTTGAGATCATCCGGAACCATGGTGAACCAATCGATTATTAATTGTTGAGTTATAGTGATAAATGTGCTCAAAAGTCGTGAATGGAAACATAGTTTTGATACAAAATTAAAATTTTCACGGGCAAAAAATCAGGGGAAAACGGAGGAATATATTGGAAAACAGGAACATAAAGTTTGTGCATATCGAGAATCCTACGTAAAAACTTCGCTTTCGTGGGGGCCAAAATAAGCCAAAATATTAACCGACTACGGGTGGATGCACAGTCTTGATATGAACTGTAGTATCCAATCACAACTCTTAAATATACATACAGTGAGCTTCGATGGAGGTGAGTTTTTCGCGGACTCCGGAAGCACGCGACACGTACGCGCCGCGGCAACAAATTATAGGATTTTTTGGATAGTTATTTATTTTTCTTGAGAATTAAGCCGAATTCGGTGAGGAAGTATCAAGGAAACCCTGATTTGCCACTACGGCGACGATTCCATTGCGAGCTACGCAGTCGCGCAGTGTGCTCTCCTAAACGCACTAATTATATTTGTATGAATAAAGTTTACTTTATTCTAGTCGTGTTGGAGTTCCAAGTTAGCTGGGAATTAGCTGCAAATTAAAGCTCACTATCAGCTCGTTCCAGCAGGATCACTGGCACTCCAGGCGTCGTGAGGCGGTCAAGTAGACTGCAAGATTGCATTTGTGAGAACATGTGACTTTTGTTTTGCATAGCCAGGAAATAGAAGTTTGGCCCAGCCAAGAAACTGGAAAACACTTTCTCGTTAGAAATCGCTACGCGTTCGTTGTGTACTGGAGAGATAGATTGGCGCCCTTCACCTTTGCTGATGTCTGATCTGTCAATCGAAGAATTAAATACTATTCTCCTCTTAGGCTTCTGTACTTACTTCTTACCTAGCCGACCATATCCTTGAGGTTTTCCTCGAAGTTGTCATTTCGACCTGTTGATTTCAACTTATGATTGAAATTACTCAATGATTTCTATGAAAAAGTTTTTTTGAGCTAACGACGCAAGTTGTTGGGGCCCCAGCGATTCGGCTCCTTGGGGTGATCGCCGCTCTGGCGGCAGTCCAAATTCCAGGAAAGAATTCGGTAAGACTTTGATCTCCTCTGTCTCATAATTCTTTTCCTAGTTTGTAACAAGCAAATAACGGACAAATAATGAATAGAAGGAGTTACAGGGAAAATTTCCGTTGTCAACTTTTCCCTCCCTCTCGATTGGGTTGTTCATGTAGAGAGTGGCCATGGGAATTCGTCCGCGAAATTTCTGAAATATCTTGAAATCATCGTAAGTATTCAGAAGCTTCTCGACAGAAACTTTTATATAATGAACTTTTATATAATGCATTCAGTTATAGAGGAAAAGTGTTTATGACTAATGGGGGAGATTTGGTAAGAGCAAGCTGAACCATAAGGTGTTCTTCTGAGACATTAACGGGCAATGTTCCTTCAAGATTTTCTAGTGATCCCTCTCTCTTTTCTGGCAAAATTTTCTTGCGGTCTGGTCTAGACCCATAACCTTCATGTGAATTCAGAATATCAACCCACTTTAGATTACTTTCACAAAACCATTTGAAGACAAGAACCCTGCACCCTTCTTTCGCCAACCTCCCCCCCCCCCCCCCCCCCCCC
>JARK01001338.1:1928008-1949054 GCA_000688135.1 Ancylostoma ceylanicum | reverse complement strand
CCCTTCTTTCCCCAACCCCCCCCCCCCCCCCCTCACCACCCACCAGAACTCTTTACCATTTGCATTACCTTGCTATCCACTACAAACCCACCCTTGCCAGTTTAATAGTGGCTTTATGCCCATTTCAAATACCCTTATGCTCATAAGTCGAAGTTGCTGAGCCGAGTATCGACAGTACATTTGGAGTTGATACGCCAAATGATTCCCACATTCGATACATAATGAGCTAATCTTCTGTACTGTGAGATAAGATTCTGGTCTCCAAGCAAGATTTCAGTTGAATTACGCCATCCACACCCAAGCGTCCTCGGAAGGCAACCATGAATCACTCGACGGAAAATATGTTGACATTGTCAGCAAATTTGATCCAATTAAGTGTTCTGCAGTGCTCAACGAGTCGAAATCAAACCAAAAGCCTCTGAGTAAGTATTCACCAAATTTTTGCCTGCTACAGTAGCAGTTCTCAATTCATATTCAGAGTCAAAAGGTGGTGAAACGTGCCTGGCTCATCGCAAGAAAATCGTTGGAGTGTGCCAGTGCCCACCAGTTCCCATGGGAGAATGTTGCCATCGTGACAAAAGACTATACGTCAGAAAGGTTCCCGCGAAATACGTGAAGTTCCCAGTCGATGTCACTGTAGGGCATGTTGATCCACTTCCAGGTTTTCCCCTTCGCGCAAAAGAGTATTTCCAGGTTCGCTTCCCATCAATTTCCCTATGGTTGCAGCAGAGATGGCCGCAAGTACTGCGTAGTGCAGAATCAAGACTAAAAAGTGGCATACATGACGACCTGTTCAAAGACGCTTCCATTATTGCCGAATAGGAATAGATTAACCAGTGCATGCTATTTTGTGCTGTTTCTTGCAGAAATAAAGAGTTTCAGGGTACTGTTGTTCTTATTTTTTTCATCATAACGGGTACGGGATGAATATTTGAATTAGGTTATAATCACAGTAAAGAATAAGAATCAAGCCTGATTACTAGAGACTAGCTGAATTTAAATCAAATATGTTTAATAATGCCTTTTATTCCAGAATTCTTCCAAATTTTACTAGGGGCTGTACTAGTAATTGCACTATGACTGCCGATAAACCAGCAAGTTGAACTGGCGATTATGCATTCCCTAACACGGAACTGTCGCGAGCCCAATATAGTGCGAAGAATCAAAGTATCAACCTAGTTTCAATAACTATGATATAACCAGCAGGTTATACCATGGCGTGGATCCTGGTCTCAGGCGCTGCGAAAACACTGGTTGAGCAGAACGCGCAGGCATTGTCACATACTTAGATATTGCTAGCGTGCGCGCAGAGAACGCGCTGTTATCATGGACGCAGGCGAATTGATATCCCGGTTATTAATAGAAGCTCGAGAGAAGTCTTCAGTTCCTAATTAAACATATTTTATTATATTTATTGCACTGGATGTGCGCTACAACGCTAAGGAACAAGAAAGGCTGAGAAAAAAAAACAACCATCGACGCTTTGACGTGGAAAAGCAACTAAAAAAGGTTTTAGAAGAAAAAGAACTGAATGAAAAAGAATGATGAAAACAAGGCAGTCTAAAAATTGAGTTTTTTTTTCAGCATAGGCGATCCCTGGTATGCTAGCAGTACAGATGAATTTGCGCCTACACTCAGCCTGAAAACTCTCTGGTGAGGGATAACTTTTGCCTGTAGTCTCCCCGGCAAAGGAAGAAAAGCAAGATACCCCACCAATGAGCGCCCCCCCCCCCCTTAGTTCGGTAGTAGCTTGGAAGTTCTGGTGAGAGTAGCGGGCAGGCGAAGGCCATGACATGCCTGTGAGTACGGTCGTGATACGCTCTTGCGCAGGCCAACTTAATGCTCATCCAACTACACATCACAGCTGTGAATCTGGTGATTCGAAGGACCAAGAATGTGAAGGATTTTTTTTGGTATAAATCCTCGCATGCTTCTTCCATCAAAACAAAATAATGAACCAGCTCTGGAAACGGATCCTATCGCATCTTGAATTATAACAGATGAATTCAGCGTATTGAATAAAATCAACAGTGTCTGACGCACTGTAGGTTTTACACTAAGTATACCAGTTTTTGACTTCCAAGATTGGTCAGTTTGGGCACTCGGTCGTAATTGCACATATTCTGATTCATGTGAACATGAGAAAATCAATCTGTTTGAAGCGCTTCCACGTCAGAAAGAAAGCATCTTGTCTGGAAGGGGAACAGATTTCATGAACTTTTAAAATATAAGTGGGATTGACACTATTATCAATCAGTCCACCAGAATCTGCATTTCCTCGCCTTTTTGTCAACCGATACCTGCAATATTGTACGATACGCAAGATTCTGACAAAACGATGTTTTATCGACGCTTTTTAGGTGCAGAAATCTGCCCTTTTGCTTTGCTTAAAATGACTCAACACGCTCCAGATAAAATGGATCGCGTGCTATGAATCGGTTACATGTTGATTTTGTTATGAGCATAAACCTCAGCTGAGGAATATCGTTAGAAAAAGTTCCATTTTTTCCTTTGTACGCGTAGAATTCTAGAAAAAAAGCGCTTGTGAATCGGTATAAAATTCGTGGGTTGGAGCGTGAAATTCAACGAGGAAATGTTTGGTGTGGTGGTCGTTCTGTCGATTCCTGTGGTTCTCCTTGCTTGTTCCGCTCTTCCGCCAGGACAGGGTAAGCCTAAGAATTTCGAGTAATCTATTGCCATACTTTGTTGCTGAAAAACTAGAGACCTCTGAGAAAACGCACTTTAGCTCAACAAATGTAAATGTTCCAGAAGTGCGAATCACCTTCCAAGTTGATGGACTTCTAACGATCCCTGTAGAGTTTGCATATTCTATAGATCAGACGAATGTGCTCTCGAAGTTCCCGAAGTTTTCAAAGACATCCGCAGAAGCTGTGACAAATGTCCAGAAATACGTGAAGAGAGCGGTACGAGACAAAAAAAAATAGATGGGAGGAATCCAACAGCATGTGCACTTGCTTCCAGCTGACCCTGGCCATAAAAGAGGAAGCACGGAGAGCGGGCATCGAGAGCCAGACGTCAAATATAGCCAGTCAGATCAAACCGACCGTCTACTATAATCCACTGAACTGCTCTGCTGCTGCCGACAAACCTACTCAACCTACACGTAAACATGTTGATTTTTTCAAGGCAAATTACAATTTTCATTGTATATGCTTCGTTCAGAAGGCGTTCCTGGTAATTCCTGCGTCGTGAAAACAGATATCATCACAAACGTGGCCTATGACGCAACGACTCCGATGGAGATCCCTGTCCAGTTCCAGCAGTTTGTAGTCGGCCTTAGTGTAGGTGATATTACTGGCTTTAAGCGAGGCTGAGCGTTTTTAAGAATTCATCTACAGTTCCTGAAAGTACGAGACTCTGGAGGTGCCCAACCAGGCCTAACTCATATGACTGCTCCTCTCTCTAGCAATATGTATTGAATCAATGCTGGTTTTAGGTTTCCAACTACATAATTGGTGGATGGAGCAGAGACATGTGGGAACTGACGCTGATAAAAGTACAGAAGCAGTTGAAAAGCGGAACATATGGAACGAGCTTTAGAACTGCCTCATTATCGCTGGTATGAAATGACAGCACGTGTGACTTGGCAGCCCATAACTTATGGTTATTTGCCTTGTTATTCTTGTTTGCTACTGGGAATAAAATCTCATGCGACTACATACATGCTACCATTAAAAGGAAATTTTGAAATATTCTCAGCAAACACTTGCCGTCTTAGGGTTACGCGAAGGGGTAGGGTAAGCCATGGATGGAAGATGCTAATCACCTTGTCATTCAGAAACGATCCCTTGGTGACTTTCCTTCGCACCACGATAGCATCTCCTCACACATTCTTGAAGTTTCTAGATCATTAATACTACGAGGAATCCACTTTTTTTTATAAGTTTCGAGCCACAGAGAACCTGGGGAATGAGAAACTAACCTTCACTCTACGAACCCACCTGGGAAACCTGAGTGTCGCGGTCCCGCTCTTTATCTACGACCGTTTGGAGTTCACCGTACATTTCGTTAAGAACAGTCACACTGACGACGTACAGTACCGGCCAAAATTATATAGCCTTTTAAACTTTCCTCCGTCACCCCTATTAACGCAAAGCTCGGCTTAACGTAAAGCTTCAAAGTTCAAACATTCAACTTCAACGAATTTTGAATCTCTACAACTATCATAAAAATATGAACTTCAAGGCTTCATGTTAAGTCAAGATTCACGTTAACAAAAGTTATGGAGGAAGGATGAAAAGGCTATATAATTTTGGCCGGTACTGTATCCTTCCCTTTTACATTCATATCACTCCACCCTCGTAAGTGTACTAAGCTGCGCTCGGTTTTCGAAACACAGAAACTGGGTAGAAGATGATGGTGATAATTCCCTGGAATTATTCGCCGTTCTGGTATTTTGTTGACTTTCCGTCTGGAAAGAATCAATGAACACTGACCCCACTTGTTAAAAGCAACTCTTTTTAAGATCGAATCGACATTTTCAGCCAATTCATGTGAAGGACTTGCGGACAGGATGGCACAAAACTTCCGGAAGTTAAGTCTTCCTTGGTTTCCAAGAAACCGCCTTCGCATCAAATCTGAGCGAAAAGAAATAGATGTAGCCTACTATATAGAGCTTCTTAGGAAATTTGGGCTACGATGTCGTGACAAGGGTTGAACTCCCCATGGAGATACACATCGTGTCACGAAAGGCAATCTCAACTAATCATCCTTCTTTTTCAAAACGGAGTGACAGCGGCTGTATGCGCCTGCTGCAAACATTACGGGTCTGGTCAAGGCTCAAAGAAGGAGATAGGAACCTTGCTCGGCTTGGCATTACCTGAAAGCGGATTATATACACTGAACGCGCGTTGAACATCAAGGAAGTGCTATCAGCCTTCCACAGATTTATGATCAATTAAAACTATTTTTTGTAGACATCTCTTCACACATTTCACACAGATTATTATCGAAAAGGTTGTTCAAAGCTTCCAATTTCATAACAAAAAATATTATTAGTTACTGTCTGACCTAATCTAATGGTCACGTTACTGCCCTTGTGTTTTTCATCGTTCAGAAGTCGGTATCTCAGTTAGCTGTTTAAACGGATGTGGAATATGGATAAAAGGTTGCGATTGAACGGCGTTACCGTTAGCTTCCCATCAGAGAATGCCAGTAACTCCTTCGACTGGTTTGGTGTGTTTTCAAGCAAGCTCCTTTCCGCTTTTCATACTAGAATTCGAGCGTTCCTTTTTCAGTTGTTGTGTGTTGTTCTCTTCAATGCGGTTGTTGTCGAGGGTAGGTCCTTTATACACGGGTACATGAACGTCCAAATACAGTAAAAAGATACGTGGAACATTGCAGTCTCATCAAGTCCTTTGAGCAATATGTATTATATACTAGGGCTTATTATTAGGGAGCACTAAGGCGGCAAACAAAGATCACGCAAGAGCACTCCTCTCAGCAACCATAGAAGGGTAAAACACGACGGAGCCAATTTTGAAGTTAATGTAAAGATTCTGGCGCAAGAACCCGTAACATCAGCTCGCAAAACTTTGGAGGCTTTGTGGATCCGAGCGAAAAATCCGAAAAGGAACCGCAAAGAAAAATGCCTCTCAATCACGTGAGAGCTTGCTCCGTATCTTGAATTGCTCTTCTGATCCGAAGAGGGCAGTCGAGTCATTCGCTTGAGTGGACAGTTAGAGGTCATTATTGTCTTAACATCACTGCTGTCACATTGAAAAGGTGAGCATTGGTTTGTGAGCTGGATTTGTGGTGAAAAACAGGCCCAACGTTTTGTTTGCATTGTTTCTGGGAGATTTGATCGGATAGTTGGCTTTTCGAATGGCTCATTTCAGGCTCTGAAAATGGCGATTTGTCGAAACATAAATCTCTTACGAACCTCGTGAATAGCTCAAACAGCAAAAGAAATATTATATACATACCTTATCCGGTTCAAATGTATTTCTTTTTCAAAATGTGTCGGATTCCAGCCATATTCTATCATAATTGAGTGAGACCATTTCAGCTCAAACCACAGCGGCAGCAACTACAGCCGCTGCAGCAACTACCGCAGGAGCAGCTACCACTACTGCCGCTTCTACACGTATGCATTAGAGATTTACTGGGAGAATATGATAATGAACTCAACCAGATTTGTTTCAGTGCCTTCGTGCGCCAATGCAGGAATGACGGATGAAGTGCGAGCGGCCTATCTTGATAAACACAACAACTACAGGTAATGCCTATTTTCATAAAATCAACCCTGCATCAATAATCAAGTGATATCTTACAGATCAAGCCTTGCACAAGGAAACCAGTACAATGGGAACAAAGGCTATGCAGGAAAAGCGACTAACATGCAAAAAATGGTATGGAGCTTTCAATTGGAAAGAACCAGCTCACATTGTAATCCAACTCTAGAACTACGACTGCAACGCGGAGGCTTCAGCAATAAGACATGCGAATTCTTGCTCAGGACAGCTATCAAATCCGAATTCACGTCCTGGTCTCAAAGAAAACATCATTAAAATTAACAAGGTGTATCTTACGCCAAAGCAAGCAGCGGAAAAGGTGAGAAGATTATTTCAAATGGTATATGCAAGACGCCTGTTGTCTGGACCAAAACTGCACGTGTTCATTTCTTGGCACAAAAGCGGTTTCTTGACGAGAAACAACGCGGTGGATATGGAGTAGATCATTGTCGAATGGAAGTCGACCGGATAATGATAACCTGCAGTGAAACGAGTGGATTTGCACATCCACGGTTATGTTTTATTGGATATCAGATTCCCTAAAACACACTAATATATCCGCTAGAGCGCTTTTATCAAACCGGATAAACCATGTTGCATACGGGCGCTGGAACTGTTGAGGTCTCCACATGCGGCAACTTCCTTCGTAAGTACAGTGAGCGACGATGGGGACGACGAATTTGCGGATTTTAGATGTATAATAGAGTGAACTTTTGAAGACTTCACACCAAAATGGCATCAATGATAGCGGTTCTAGCACGCGCCTCGCTACCTTGTACGTTCAAGTCTGCAAATTCATCCATTGAATTTCGTTCTACATTGGACTTTTTTGATCAATAGGTAATTATTTTGCAGACGCCCCCAAACCTTTCCATATATGCACGAACAGGATATTTACCGAATTGCCCGGCACTCTTCAAGCAGGAGAAAAGCCTTTGAAATCGCTATCTTAGTTTTAGATGGTGTCGTACTTGCTCAATGTTGTCGGAAGCGCTTCGAATGCGGTTACCAGAGGGCTAGTCGGTTTAAATAGCTCTCTTTTTCCAAGGGAAATGGGAAGTTCTCCAGAAAATCTCAGAATATCCTTCATTCAAAGCATTTTTCCCTCGATTTACAACCACTTGTATCGACTCTCGTAGAGTGATCCTTTTCTCTCAACTTTACATTTCTGCCAGTTTTAGCGAGTAGAATTTTCAAAATGTCTGACCCGCGGCTCTTGCACGCTCCTGTTGAATAACACAACTACAATAAGATATTATAATATTACCTTCACCGAATCGCAGTGTATTAAAGACCATTGCAGCTGTACGCTTTTCAGGTTTACTGCTGATTTAGGCATCCGATAGGTGGTGGAAAGAGCTGTCGATGTACGGGGTCAGAGCGGACATGAAATTCACCTCAGAAATTCGTCATCGCACAGAAAAAATCGTCACACATTGGGCGAAGGTCCTCTCTTGGTTTGATAAATTTGAGCCCGACTTTCTCACGTAAGACAGTAATCATGTGTAGATGGCCTGGCACGACAATGTTCGTCTTGGATGTGGCATCAACAGATGCAGCAATTTCTACTTCGCTGTCTGTCATTATGGACCTGGGTAAGCATGCATTTGTTTTGGTTGCCTCATTTTCTATGCCTCTTCTTCAGCGGTAACGATGTTGGCCAGTACATCTACAACGTTGGTGAAACCTGCACCAGTTGCCCAGGTGGTACGACATGCGATACAACCACCGGGCTTTGTGCGTGAACTAAGATGTTGATCTTCCCTTAACTGCGGCGTGCATGTGATGGTGATGCAGCCAAAAACTTCAACTTATCAAAAGAGCAGCTGAATCAATAAACCGTTACAATTTGTAGGAATCTCGAAATTGACTGTGCGATGTAAGATGTGACATTTTTGACGACAAGGGGCTCATCCACTCTGTGGAAATGGAGTTCAGGTTAGAACTATACAACAAAAAGTCAGATTCACTCGCTTGATCAGTTGGCAGCTTCATATGCTGACCATGAGATTGCTAATGATATTATTGTAATAGCAAAAGAAAAAAAAACTTCTTTGGAAATATGTATACTCCTCAAACTATTAGGTTGAGTCGAAAGTACTCGGACAAATCGACAATAATATTCACATCTCAATTTTTTTAACGATAACAACGACCCATTGGCATCGATGATTTTCTGCCAACGTTCAGGCAGATCATAGATGCTCTTGCTCCGAACACTAGAGACTAGTCCTCAAAGAACTGCTCGAGTGCCTTTTTGATGTCAGCGCGGGTGTTGAAATTTTGAACATCCAGATGACGTTCAGATGGGAAAGAAGATGGTAATTCGAAGGAGCCAGGTATAGAGAGTATGGTGGGCATGGTAAAATGGTCCAGCCGACCTTCATCGGATTAGCCTTGCTCGCTTTTGCGATGTGCTGCCGAGCGTTGCAGTGCTGGAAGTAGACTCTGTGCTGCCGCGGACGCGCATTTCTGACATTCGCCTCTAATGTCCGCGGTTGCTCAATGTAGACGTCTGCGGTCACTGCAGATCCTTTGGCAAGCGGCTCCCAGTATCTGACGTCGTGTATGCTCGACCAAAAGCAGAGCATAACTTTGTTGGCGTGTACGTTGGGTGTAGGGACTTCTTCTGCGTCTGCACCTTTGTCAACCCATGGGGCACACCGTTGAACGTTAGAAGAGAGGATCCACTTCTCATCCCCGGTGATAAGGTACTCAAGTTTCGCGTGGGTGCGCTCGAGCGTGAGCGGACAAAGTGCCATATCAGCGCGGCGGTCCATGTCATACTGCGCCAGAGCATGTGGTACCCATCGACCGATTTTTCGCGCCTTAAAGGCTGTGCCTCACCTCAGGCACACCGGCCGAGAACTGGCGCAAATTCTGGGCCGGTGTACGAGGCGCCTCCCGCCTTTTGGCAATGAGAACACCTCTGCGATCAATGAGATCAGCGGAAGTGTATGGCAAGACATGCGCCTTCCTTGCCGAGGAACTCGTACGCGCCAGAGTGAATTGGTCCCTCGAAAAAGGGGTTTATGACAGTTTTGTTAGAAATCATACGCATAGCTGAACTAAGCGCGTCGAGTAGGCTCAGATTCTGTTGAAAACCCGATGTCGAACAGGAGGTGAGACACTGCTATTAACAATGGACTTCAATCCGCGAACAATTATGCTCTGACTCTTTCTAAGGGTGACTGCCAGTTCTCGAGCGGTTTGATACGGATCGGCTTCTACCTGCCTCTGCAGCAATTCCAAATCCAGCTCCATCGAGCGTTCCAAACGGTGTCTATCTTCTATGAAATACTGGCCCGACGCGAATCTCGAGTGCCACTTGTAGACTGTAATTCTAGCGAAAGCGTGCTGCCTGTTAACCATTTCTAGCAGTCTTCCGATATCAGCTAGTGATTGTCCAGATAGGTAGAGAAAAAGCTTGGCGTTGTGGAGATGTAGTGGCGCAGGCATGAAATTGCGCGGCATTGAGGCAAGAAAGGAACCAGTTCGGTATGTTTGTCACTTAGCGTTTGGAGAGGCTTTTATACTCTATCAAATAGTGGCTCGCTAATCCATTTTCGTGAGCTCTTTGCTGAGTTATGACCTCTAGAAGTCACTATAACATTGTCCGAGAACGTTCGACTCAACCTAATGTAACAAGTAGTTAGAGGGCTCATCAGAAAGCTCATGAGTTAAAGTGATTTAAGTTGTAAAAAAATTGTAAGAAAAGAAAGTAGAGGAAGCAGAAACTGGATTGGAATACATATAGCTACTTTTACCTGCTTTTGTGTGTCTTATCTATCCATATTTGACAATCGCTTTGGGTATTAACGATGACTGCACTGATTAATGATCTTTTGTAGAATTTTCCACCTTCTTAGCACACAGAACAGATACAGTACAGATTTGCTGCATTTTCCTCAAAGGCAGCACCCGCGGAAATCCTTGCGTTGGAGATTCCCCAAAATTTCGGGGTTTTTCGAGACGGAAAACTCATAGGCAGGGAAGAAACTGCGTGAAAAACTCATGAAACGCAAGGAATAAAGGCGCTTTTTCCCATTTGTTGAAGGGGCGGACGAGTGCTCCGCTGTAGGGTGTGCGCGCGTCCCGCCACGAAGCCCTGTGAATGGTACGGATTGCACGCGTCCGCTGCGCCAGACCACCCACGGCGATAGCGTTAACCGGCGCGTCGTGCCGTTGAAAACCCGGCGTGGCCGCTACAGCGATCCTTGTTTCTCTGCAGGTTGGCCATCATTCCTTGTGTTCTTTTCACATTTGTGATGTGCTCACTCTCTATTTTACGAATTGCACCTCAGCACCGAGTCGAGGATTTCGGCTGGTGCTGCCTTTAAGAACCCTCCCTGCTATCACATGACTGCCTCTCATTTCCGAAGACAGCACATTCACTGAGAAATCAGGAAGAAGGCTTGGGACTGAGACCTACGCAAACACAGGCTGTTTTGACCACTCTTCATTATAGCTGTCATCACACACAAATAAGAAATTATGATTAAAAAACATCATGAATAGAGGTATGTGTTGTGACTGTCTACTTCCTCGTCTACTACTAAACCTTCCGATTACAGTATCTGTAAATACTCTTTTATTATGTGTTTTTCGTCATGTATTTTCCATCGACGAGGTACGGTATGTTGATGCTTTTCCATTTGCAGACTTGTCATCAAAGTTCGTGTAGCACTAAAGGAAGTGATACATACTTGAACAGGGAAGCATAAATATCTGGTGAGGAATCACATCTAAAAAAGAACTTTTGTTGGATCTTCGTTAATAGGAAAAGTTAAGTCGGAACTGGACACAATGGTGGGGAATCAGGAGATGAGTAGATGGCTTGTGTTCCTTCTCGTCCTTTCAGATGCATGCAGGTACAACGCAGATATAACCAAATAATCCTCGTCGTGCACTCAGTTGATGGATTGGACGAGATATCCACCTCTCCTTCAAACTTTAGAACAGTAAACATTTGTTACGTTCAGGCAGGGTAGGAATCTTAGTAATTGGTTTGGTTCAAAGGCCACCCTCAACGACTGATCATGAAGAGATATTATAGAGCCGCTAAAAGTTTTGCACAGAGAGAAAACCTCTCAAACCACAATGGAAGCTAACTAAAGATTTGATAGAGTTGAAACAAATGCAATTTTATGAGCTACATACCTCTGCCACAGAGTAATCGAGTTTGAACTCACAGATCATGATCGTTGAGAAACCGGACGACAGAAGAGAGCTAGACAAATGTTCCACGGTTGCCCCAAAAACGGGGGAAGAAACCAACATTGCGATATACGTATACTTATAGATATAATATGTATATGCATGTACATATGAGCTTGTATGGCTCAAAGTGGAGTAAGTAAGAGTTTTCCGCGAATTGGTCGGCGATCTTCGCCATGACTGCCGGGTGTCGCGAAGTGCGAACATCCAAGCGTGAGAGGTGATAAAACATATAAGAATTGGTGTGAAGTAGCCACCGTTTGTCGTAGTTTTCTCCATATTTATCGGTTTTTATTTTGGGCCTACTATCGCAAAAAAAGGTGAGGGGGTTAAGTATGCACCTATGAGCAGTGAAGAGCAATTCAAGGCGAACGTGGCACAGTAACAACTTTACTACCTTTGAATCGATGTATCATTTCGATTTGTTACCTCGAGAGACGAGAGAGATAGTGCTCGAAAGACACTTGAAGTGGATGACAGCAGCGCCGAATACTTGAAAATCAAGTGAAAACTGCTTAACTTCCCCTGAAAGAGCTCATAACACATAATTTCCAGACACAGCCGGATGAACTTTGACCTCACAATCAGTGTTCAGTAAGTGTTGTCAAATACCTCGGATCTATGACGCGGCTGAATTATTGTTGAGAATGTATCTCAATACAGGCATACGAGAATGTATCGCAATACAGGCAGCAGTTTACAAAGGATATTCAATGTGTCTGGTCTTATAACGAAAAGTGTTTTTTGTTCCTGTCTGATCTGACCAAATGGTCACATTGCTGCCCTTATGTTTTTCCAACTGCCATACTGTTCAAGTCTTTTATCTGTTCAAACGGATATGTTCGATGATCTCCAGTAGAATATGAATAAAAGGAAGCTGCTGAGCAGTTGTTCCACTCGTGTTCCACCCGAACATGACAATAACCTATTCGTCAGGCTTGGTATGCTCTCTTACATGTTCCTCTCCATTTTCACTTTGGATTCTGATCTAAGCTGATTTTTCTTTTAGATTTTGTGTGCGCTCTTCTTCAGTGGGATTGAAATAAGAGGTAGGGTTCTTGAATAAGCACGTCTAAATATTCTGAGTCATCTCTAATCGAGTCCAGCTGAGAGCTCATCGAAGGAGAACCTTTCGACAGTAAGAACAACAGTTGTTTCACCGCTGATATTAGGGAAGGGGGGGGGGGGGGGGCATCGCATCATGATGAAATCAATGATGATATGTGTTGACTCTTCGAATCAGGGTTTGGGTTAGCGTGTATCTGTGTAACTGGGTTAGCGTGTATTCATGTAACTGGGCGAACGTGTATCTATGTCAACCTACGAGTGCAGTGTAGCGAAACTTGTCCTAAGCTGGAATACAGTTACTTGTCTGCCACGCGGGACTTTACTTGTGAATACGAGTTTCTTTCCAACTCTTTATTAGCTCCAAAGGCCTCGAGGTCACCAACATTTTTAATACACCATGTAGATGACAAGAATGAGAACGAAACGGAGATTAACTTATGATAAAGCCGCAAACATAAACAAACAAGCCATACTTCAATGAAACTTATTTCACACATATTGAAATCTGATCATAATTTTCGTCGACTCTGTCGACATGCAGCTACACAGTCTTTTTTTGTGGGCGGTTCAGTAATGAGGGGCGTTCAATGTAAAATTAAGTACTGGCTAACATACAGAAGCGCCAAAGGGTTCTCAGTTTGGATTATTGGTCAAATTAACCCTGCGTTTCGCTAATTCCCAGCAAACTCTGACTAAAGTGACTTTTTCCAGCTCAAACCACAGCCGCTGCAACTACCGCAGCTGGAGCAACTACAGCTGCTGGGGCAACCACTGCGGCTGGCGCAACAACCGCAGCTGGCGCAACCACAGCAGCTGGCGCAACCACGGCTGCTGGTGCAACTACGGCTGCTGGTGCAACCACAACCGGGGCAGCTACTACCACAGGAGCTGGTGCACGTATGTCAAGAAGTTGTTTGAACAATTAAATGGAAGAAGGTAGTAAGACTTATTTAGTGCCCTCGTGCAGCAATGCAGGAATGACAGATGAAGTGCGAAAAGCTTATCTGGACAAGCACAACAACTATAGGTAGTTGTTTTTGAGGCAGACTTAATTTCCAAAAGGAGGCATTCAAGAATTATGTTACAGATCAAGCTTGGCGAAGGGAACCGAGTACAATGGAAACAAAGGCTATGCAGGAAAAGCGGCTAACATGCAAAAAATGGTATGAGAACCTTTTCCTAAGGAGAAAAAGCTCGTGATTTGATCTTGTTCTAGAAATATGACTGCAACGCGGAAACTTCGGCAATAAAGCATGCGAAGTCCTGCTCAGGAGAGCTGTCGAATCCCAACTCCCGTCCAGGTCTCAAAGAGAATATAATTAAGATAGACAAGGTGTACCTCACTCAGAAGGAAGCAGCGGAAAAGGTGAGGAACACTTCTTCAAACTTTTATGTGCAAACGAGAAAATGATGGTGGCACTCGCAAGCACTGATCCATGCTCAATTTATTCCCTCAACTCCGAATACTCCGTCCTTCTTTTTTCATCGAGAATGTTTCTGAAGTTGTTAAAGGTGTATGGTTTTGAAGGTCTGGTTGCTGACAAAAACTAGCCAGAAAAGGCCTTCAAAAGAGTCCAAGAGTTTGTTATACCGCCTGTGACAGCGTCTTCGTCGTGCAAAGAACCATTTTTTACGGAGTGAGAAGAAATTATGGAACTGGGCTCCCACTACAATTTCTTCTGCTACATCACCCTCTATATCTGGTCCCTGTCATAGTTTTGACAAAGAAATGTAGACTTCCCAGCACCATCATGCTTGAATTCATAAATCCGGAAAGTTGCAGAAAACACTTACGGCTTTACCACGGGAAAAAACCGCATTGGAAATGAGGTTGTTAGCAGTCAAGAACCGAATTCAAACCTATGGCCTCATGTCTTCTGGAGCGCACTGGAATAGTTTATACGACTATGGACTTCTGAGGCGATTAACGACACTTTGGACAAAGCCTGGAATGAATTCGCAAAGAAGTTGCGATGAGCAGTGGCTGAAGCTGCAGACGACTTTTTGGAACTAAGAAAGGGGAGCACCAAAGAAAACCGTGGTTATTTTGACGACTGTCCCCCTATGTACAAATACGCCTTCTTTTATTTGTATAGTAACAATACTTCGCCAGAAAATTAAGAAAGATCCTAAACCCGTTGCGTATTTTTTGTCACCCTGTAGACTTCATTTTCAAGTCTTGCAACAGCACTTTGGAGGACCGCTTGGTGCATCTCTTTTCCGAAACCCCCACCTTGAGCATCCTTTGAGTGGTAAAAGAATCTCAGTGAAATTCAATCTATGACGATTATGTTATGAATGTGACGGTCACATGGTCGCAGCGAACTCGGGTACCATTGCTGTCATACAACGTGTCAATGCGTATTCAGGCTGCCGATAGATGGTGGAAAGAGCTCTCAATGTATGGAGTGAAAGCGGACATGAAGTTTAGCTCGGAAATTCGTCACCGCACAGCGAAAATCGTCACTCATTGGTCCAAGGTTCTGCCTGAGTCTGCTGGATTTTCGAATGATTGCCTCACATAAAGAATTACAGATGGCGTGGCACGACAATGTTCGTCTTGGATGTGGTATTAACAAATGCAGCAACTTCTACTTCGCTGTCTGCCATTATGGACCTGGGTAAGCCATCCGTTGTCTTAATTGCGTCAGTATTAACAAAACTACTTCAGCGGTAACGATGTTGGCCAGTACATCTACACCGTTGGCGAGACCTGCACCAGTTGCCCAAGTGGGACCACTTGCGACTCAACCACAGGACTTTGCGCATAAAACAAGACCGCGACATTTCCATAACTGTATCATGACTTCTACTAAGCAATCGAGTGCATGTGTATTCATTATAATCGAATGCTACATTTGATGGAAGAATATGCAGTTTATTCGATAAACTATTGCAATTGATACGATCTTCACTCTTCATTGGTACGAGTCCATGAAACGAGATGTAATCTTCAGTAACAACTGGCTGTAAGCCTACTCGGAGCCCAAATTGAGCTCAAAGCAAAGCAATAGTTATCATCGCAGCTATGGTCAGAACAAAGGGATAGTCCCATTATTCGCATCGTGCTTTTCGCAAATTTGCACTTCCTTCAGCATCTCAGTCGCTTCTAGAGTGGTGCCATGATCACCCGTAGAAACCAGCTACGTTTTCATCTGAGTCCTTCTGATTCAGAAAAAAAAAACGAAGTTTTACATCGTTCACGATGTTCTTGCTGAAAGGCATCACTCACTAAAAATTTTCACTTTTGAGATGACTCGTTTACCATGTAGCTGGCAGCTAAGCAATCAGAACGGTAAGTTAAACACAAAGAATAACGGTCTACCTTCGTAGATATTGTCGTCGGACGCTGACGACAGAGCAGACGTTTTGTTATCCGCAGCGGTTGTTAAGGTTATTGACTTGGTAAGCGGTGCGTGGCCTAGCATAGTGTATGTATTGCAGTTTAAGGAATGCGCACAATCCACACAGGATTTTATAGAACGCATACCCAGGGCGGAAACTTTGCCCGCTCTGTGGACGCATGGTGAACAGCGCCTTTAGTTCCCACTTTTTTGGTGTGTTTCACGCTGCTTCCACACAAATATTTCCGTGAGTGCTGCCTTAAAATTTGCTTTTTTACTGATTTACGGCATTACCCTGTAATATAATCCGGATTAGTATTGATGACACGTTCACGTTTTTCGATTTTTCTCTTTCTGGTGATCGAGAATTGAAAAGGCCGGCCACGACGTCATATTTAAGATTTTGCATGTCTATATTTAACGCTATATTCTGTTTACTGTTGTTGGCACTAGACCTCATGAATCTGAGTTAGTTGTCCAGATACTCGCTAAGAGCCTTTTCGCATAGAGAAAATTTCGCTAGCACTCTTTTATCTCTGTTGAATGTCAAAAAATCAGAAAGGGCCCTGTGAGTGAAGAAAACATGTGGTATTGTTGTTTTCGCCGCGGACATACATATACGGCTTCAACGTTCCACCTCCTGTGATGGAAGTATTCATAACGAAAAAGTCAAGTTTTCAATTCACTCAGACTATGCATGTTTTTTACATATCACAGGGAGATCGTTTCGCTTCCTTCTCCTATTTAAAAGATGTAGACGATATAATTTGTACCTATTGTTAGGAGGTGACATTTTTCGACACGAAAAGTTTGTGGAGCCCAGGATTCCAATCATGAGCTTCTTTTCAAAATTGTTTCGAACTTTCCCTTCATTGTTTATCCTTCACTTCACCTCTATATCGCAACGGAACGATTATCATCGATCTGCATTTGCGTAGAGTTCAGCAGTAGGAATTTTACCTTCAGTCGTCGAGCTCCAGCTTCACGTTGCACGCTTCTTTCTTCTCTTGCACTTAGAGATAAAGGCGAACTTCTGAATATGTGGGCGAACGACCCGCGCCAGCCGACGGCGTGTTGGGTCTTACGCAGAACTTTTTCAATCATAATAATTAGACTTTTCTTACGAGAATTGAATATATTACTCCCATGAGCATTATTTGTCTAAGATTGGCTTTTGAAGCTTTGAAGGCAGCACCCACGGAAAAATTCGTTACCCAGGTTTCAACGCGATCTTGGGTATTTAGCTACGAGGAACATAGATAAAGTGTTCATTTGTCCCAGAACTCATAGTGAAATGGTTTTCGGATATTACCAATTCATTGCTTCATAGCAAAATGGCCGAGTTACGCGTATGGAGTAGATCAAGGAAGTCGATAACGCTGCCTTGTTGCGTACAAGTTTCTTAGCGCAAGTGGAAATTTGACTAATTCTGCAGCTTCTCCAAAAAACAAAAATCAGAAACAAAAAGGAATTAGAGTGTTCACTGCAGAAACATTACTCATGAAAAGAAAGAAAACTCATAGTTACGTGCAAAGAGCCAAAGAGAGTGAAATCCATATTATATGTGAAAATTTAACAATTCTGAGTAAAACAAGGGATGATATGGTCGAAATGCAATTAAGAGTACCTAAATAGAGGGAAGCAGATTACCACAGTGGCGAATTTTTCAAAATGAGCATTAGAAACAAACGTTACCTCTGGAAAACTGACAGATCGGGGCAGAAAAGAGCTAATTTGCAATCCGCCACAACTCCCCTGCGGATCCCCGGATCCCATGTTCAACTTGTTATATCTCGAGAATGTATAATAGATGCCTTTGGTGGTGCAACTTGAGTAGAATTACTGGGACTATCGTTCAGACACCAAACCATTCAAAATTTTAGACATGAAAATTGTCGTGGGTGCTGCCTTTAATCACTACTGCTGCAATCTCGGTTTGGCAAGCCACAAAAAGGTGGTAATTACGCCTTGTTGCTTTTGCCGTGATTCTTTTTCACTATCTCTTAGAAGAGCGGTTCTTATCTATGATTTATCCGAGGTCAGTGATTTCTGATGCTTCACAGACAGACTCTGAACAAAAGTTATATGTTAGTTCCAGCCTACATGTAACACTCACTATCAGATTGTTCCGGCCTTCACATGGAGCACGTTGGCTCTTTGTTATCACTGTGGAAGATTCCACTCAGTGGCCCAAGTTGCAGCAGCTCCTATAGCTGCTTTCAGGCGAATGCTAGCGTTTGGTGTGAGAATAAGGTTGTACATTTTTAAATCATCAGCGAATGCGATACATATTATGCCCTCTTCTGCGATAATAGCTGGGGGCTCACAGGTGTACGCCTGTATTGAAAACAGTTGGGGATAACAATCTATCCTGAGGTACTCAGCTAGAAACCCGTGTTATAGAGGAGAAGTTATCATCGATGCAAACTTGAAACATCCTTCTGTTAGGAAGCATTTTAGCCAAAAATTGATCTGCTTATGTACAGAGCCTCTGTCGTCTTCTGAGGCCTTTGTAACAGAGGCCTCAGAAGACGACGATCTGTTGAAACGTCAGGCCAATAAAGGTGCTTAGGTAACAACCTGTGAGGCATAACTTTAGAATTTGAACAATCAATTACACCGTCAGGCCCAGTTTCAACGATGAGAGATGGTGTACTCTTCAGAATTCTTACACATAGTAACGAGTGATGGTATGGGATCGACAGAGTCTTCGTAATGTTTCATACCTCAAATTTGGACTATAAGTGAACGTACAGTCCTTCTCAAAAAGATAGACGGATTGCGCGTGCGGTTTCTTAGAGTTGCGGCTGCAGAATCGTGGCGGGACCACTGGACCCTCTCACGTGGAGCATGCTGTCGCTGCATCTCTCGTTCAGGTCTCGCCGCGATGGTGCAGTCGCGCAATCCGTCTATATTTTTGAGAAGGACTATAAGTAAGTATAAGTACATTGATCGATGAAACACAATGCGTACAGTGGGAAACTAGAAGAACATTTCACACGATCAGCTATGTAAATACAGACTGTCTAACCACTTCACCGTTCTGGCTGCCGTCACAGACAAACAAGAAACAAAATTTATCGCTGTCATAATAAAAGAGTATAGACTAATATAATTTGGAACTGTCTGCTTCCTCTTTTGAATAAAGCGTTTCTGTTTATTGACAAACCGTGAAAACATTCTTTTCAAGAAGTGCATGTTTTGCGGTGGGTCGATGTTATCAATGCATTTTTTTCAGAGCATTCTATTATATAATGTTGACTATCAGCTTTCACTGAACATGTGTTTCTATCTGCTACTTTTTTGTCGCACTGTACGCTTTTCTTATGTTCTTTCTCGAGCGTTATCGTAGCGAAATATGTGAGAATAAAGGAATAATAGGTATGTTGTCATCTCAGAGCTCATATTCTGGTGGGTCTCTGCTACAAGGCCCTCAAACAAATTGACCACAGGATTCTAAAGATTGTTTTCTTTCTGAGTGGTTGCTGGTGAATGATTAACAAACAATCTCCCCGGGAACGTTCATGAAGCATAGCACCACACATAGCCATTGTGACTACGACTGAAAGTATACCTACATATGTGTTTTAGGATATAAAACTATAAGTGCGCGTTTGTATGTCAAACAAACACTATTTTGAAACGACAATGCGACACTTCCGTCTGAACGGTGTCCACTGTTGGTATTGCCGAGCCTTATCCATCTCTTGAGCAGAGAACGAGTGCCTTGTTGGAAGAATCCGCCGCCCCATGAGGCAACATAGCAGCCCAAGCAAATTCTGACATAGGCGCAGTTTTTTTGGGTTTTTTCTATGCCAAGTAAAGCTTATTTGACAGAAGTAAATGATTGCTTAATTGTACCACGTCTAAGCTACACGGAAACCATGAGGCTGACTTCCCTACCTAGGTTAGGAGATGATGGGCAAGCGAAATTCCGACCTACGGCCGGAATTTCGGTCTGATACCCCGTATTCTGGGAATTCTTAATTTGCCTATTCTTGATTCTCATAGCTATTGTTCTTATTCTCTAAATTTTTATCATGAAGTATATATATATATATATATATATATATATATATATATATTTACATTTATATTTATATTTATATTTATATTTATATTATACAGGGGGGCCATAAGTTATTGTACATCGTTTGCTGGCCTATTACTCTGCGGTAGTGCAATGTTTTTCGACAAGCTAGGTCTCGCTTGATAGAGCTGGATTTCCTTTATTTCCTGACTACAAATATGCCCTGGATACTTTGGATATGGCGGAGGAATTTTAGCGGAATTTTCAAACTCAGATTTTGGCTCAATGGTCTGGCACCTCGTTAAACCCAGAGCTACCTACTCGCTAGGTACTAGGACACAGTTACATAACCCTTCTTAGCTGAGGCTTTTTTTATTGCAAGTCCAACATGGAATTTTCCTTCACGATCCTCATCTTACCTATGCTAAATTCACCTCACACTTTCTGTCATAAGTTTTGCACGTACTTTACAGCCTTTCAAATTATGTCCGACTATTCCTTTTCGGCGTGGTTATCTAACTAAGGGCTTGGTAACCCCCCTCATCTTGTTTTTTTTTCAGTACTAAATGTTGTTGTTTAATGGTTGAGCTATTAGGTTCATACGTACGATAGGGGTGAGACAGGGGTCAAAAAAGTAAAGGTTGTCTGGGCCGAAAAGTGAAGGTTGTTCCGCAACCAAAGCTTCAATGGTGCTGAGGAAGCGCTCACCAAAGTGAACGATGACATATACTGGACAGAGAAAGCTGTTTCAAATATGTATTCAACCGAAACTGTTTTAATATTGCTCAGAAAATGAAGAAAAGATCGTTGGATGGAAAGATGGAACGCCAAAGATGAGAATTGCGCCGGCTTCCTGCTTTCGTGCCGGGACCAGCGCTCAGCCTAACGTAGGAAATGCCCCAGCTCGATTTTTGCTAAATATTTTGGTATTTTCACAGAACTGTATGTTGCGCAGTTGTCAGCGATTTTCCTCACTAAATTCCCTACAAGATGACACCAAAAGCGACAAATTTCACCAAGAATCCAGCGAGAAATCAATTTTTAAAACCTAGGCAGGGGGATTTGCGTCCTTTAAAATTTCTCGACAATTTTGAGAAATCGTGAGTTGCGCAGTTGTCTATTGGATTTGCAAC
>JARK01001338.1:1896750-1912301 GCA_000688135.1 Ancylostoma ceylanicum | reverse complement strand
ATCCTCCCAGACTCCTCCGGTACCAAATTACCGACCCCGGAGGGATGGATGGCTTGGTTGGCCAAGGGGAGGGTCGAAGCATCGATCGTGTGCGGGCACAGCGAGCCTATTATCATTGGTTACCTATGAGGGAACTGTCCGCGGAATCGGCCTGGATCTCGTTTCCGACACATGGTCAAAAGGTTACCCAAAGCAGCGCATGCTTGACACGTTACACGCTGTTCCTAAGCTAGCTAGAATCCACCAGGACCAAGCGCACGACAGGGCTAAATTACGTCAGCGGGTGAATAAGGCGGACCCGGTGGGACAAACGCTGAAAAACATAGTCACATATCCTTGGTAACTGTATAGGTATCATAGAATGGGAGTTGAGCGATAGTTTCTACTTCGAATAGAATTAGTTCCCTCGGATCCTCCAGCTATAGCGCCGCCATCATAGGTAGATGACCTAAAGAGGACTCATTCAGAAAGCTCTAGCTGATTGAAAACATACGCTTTTCAACAATAGAGGTAGCAAGTGCGGGTACAACATGCTTGAAAGGCGCGCTTCTAGACGAAGTTGTTCGCTAAGTTTCATGTAAATGAAATCAAGGAAAACTTCCCGAGAAGATGACTATACTAAGCCCCGCCTCGTATACGGGTCAAACCTCATTTTTCTGGAACTTCTGTCTCCACTTTATATTTCCAACAATGATACATTCATTTTGCTTCAGTATGCACTAATCCCGGAATGACGGATACGGTTCGAGAAGCTTTCCTCAATGCTCACAACAACTACAGGTGAGCGTTGCAGTTTCCGGAAACCCTTTTTATAGTAGCTGGACAGTATAGGAGCTAAATCTTTGGCAGTTCTTGCATACTTGTCATTCATGTACCTTTCTTGGTTTCAGGTCACTGCTCGCGAAAGGCCAAGCTCAAAACGGTAACTTTGGATACGCCCCTCAAGCTATGAACATGCAGAAAATGGTAGTTGAAACGTTTTCACGAACTCCTACGCATCTCTCAAGATTTTTAATGCTTAGGAGTACGACTGCGCGGCAGAACAAGCTGCGATTCAGTACTCCGGTACTTGTTCGCGTGTTTTGTCGGATCCAAAAACTCGTCCTGGCTATAAGGAGAATATCATTGAAGTGAACAAGCTCTACCTCACCAACGAAGAAGTCGCTACAAAGGTAGCATTGGCGCTTTGTTGTTCTCGAAGGCATAGGAAAATTCTTATACCGATCACTGTATTTCCAGGCATCTGACAGGTGGTGGAGAGAGCTGTCCAAGTACGGTGTTAATCGCCGCATGTTCTTCTCCAGTGCAGTACGGTACCGCACCACAAATATCGTAACTCACTTTGCCAAAGTCAGTAGACACCTTATTGTGCTACCTCAGTAACATATGGATTGCTAATGTTTCAGATGGCCTGGCACGATAACGTTAAACTCGGCTGTGGTATCACTAAGTGCGACAAGTTCTTTTTCGTCGTCTGCCGCTATGGACCCGGGTAAGCAGAGACCATTTTTAGCAGGGTGTTCCGAGGTCTTCTGAGACATAATAATTTCTGATTCTAGTGGCAATATCGTGGACAACTTCTTCTACACACGAGGTACTACCTGTACAGGCTGTCCTGCTGGCACAACTTGTGACGCCGCAACTGGACTTTGCGGCGTGTAATTTCACGGAAGCGTGATGATTCGCATGTGTTTTGCAGTAGTTCTTAATTTCTGATTGAGCCTTTAGATGATAAATGATAAATATTCTCTTATTTATTGAACAATCTCTACATGGAGAACACAGTCTAAAGACATTACTCAGGCAATACTCCGATGTTGAATGGCAATACATTTGGCGAGGTTTGTTTGCAACCTCGCAGACGAGCTTGCCAACTAGCCATGCAAATGGACCCCGTCAAATATATTGCCAAACAAGAAGTCCTGTAAAATGTATTGCCAAACGAGAAGTCCCGTAAAATGTATCGCCATGCAAACCTTGCCTTTTGTATCGCCAAACAAACTTGAACGCGCAAAAATCCTTCTATACAAATCCTGGTAGTGTAGCAAAATTTTCTAGAGCGCAGACGTGGGGAGCATGGCATGTGATTGCACCTTTCATCTTGTGATCAGCTCATACAGAGTGCTTATGGATGAAGCGAAACTGACGAGACAGTCGGTCGATGTTTCATCATACGTGCATAGATGTAGGGAAAGTCGTGGTGGGACCCGACATTTGCCACACCGTTTGCTCACAAATGCTGATTACCACGGCTCGTCATCGTGAAATCCTTTTTCTGTTTGAATGCCTTAGCAATTTGTTCCGAAACTTCTATGCGTATTTGTTTAATATGTTATGATTTGTTTAATGCGATGCTGTGGCTACGATGTTCCCTTCGCTCACCCCATCCTTTACGAAGTCACGTTTACATTGAATCAAGTTCCTGCCGAAGTCTGGTGCTGATATATTGGTAAAAAAATCTTAAGGGGGATTTCGTACTTGAGCCCAGTTAACGACATGTTTTGCTGTTTTGTTAATTTTCTGAGGACTTCTTTAGTTAAGTTTCTGCTCGAACCTCAAGTAGCTGCCCCACCCCACTTTCTAGCGTCCCGAAGGGGCGCTAGTCTTGATAACACCGGGAATAGTACCGTGGTTCTGATATTGGGAGTCCGCTGCCTTACCAAATGCGCCATCCGAATCGACACCGATGATGATTGAATCACCCGCTAAGAATGAAATGAACATATTAACCCGTAAAATGTATCGCCAAATAAGAAGTCCCGTAAGATGTATCGCCATGCAAACCTTGCCATTTGTCTCGCCGAACACCTGTAAACTGTCTTGCCAACAGAATCTCCTGCCTTTTGTATCGCCAAACACCCGTAAACTGTCTTGCCAACAGATTCTCTTGCCTTTTGTAATGTCAAACAGGCTCTTCACTCATTCTCCCGTGAAATGTATTGCCAAGCAAAATTTTATCCCTTAAACTGTCTCGTCAAACATATTCTCTTGCCAAATGTATTGCCATTTAACATCAAAGTAGTTGTGAATCCTCCAAAGAAAATCTCTTTGGAAAATGAATGAAGAGAAAATGTGGTGTATGCTGTTCTCAAACAAAGCACTTTACCGTTTCCCTTTTATTTGGTTCTTTCTAGCCATCTCGTCAGCCAGCCCGCTGAGGCATTGAAATATACTCGAATATTCTCTTCCCTTATTGCAAATTCGATATTATTTATTCATGAAGAAATCAGCCAAATTACCTGATCGGCCAAACTGTTTGCTTAGAATACTTAGACTACCAACATTAGGTTGAAAGAAACATATTTCAAAAGAGCAGTGGATTTAGAAACAATATCAGAGATGCAAATAAGTTAGCGCTCACCTCAGTTGCAGAATAGCGGATAGAGTAATGGACCACCTAGTACCAAACCTTGCCGCTAGGGGTTTTAAGGTGCCTTAGCAACCCGCCCACGTAAATCAAGGCCCGCGAAAGTTCTGGAAGGAGACGAGCTCGTTGGTTATGGCGATACACTTCACCTTTCTGTTAGGTTGATTCGACTTCAACAACGGCTAACTTTGTGGTAGACACGACGCTTTCGGTTCGGAACTGATAGATGAGAAGTCAAAAAATAGTATTATCAGGGTAAGAGAGACATGTCTTTTCTTACTTACCTTCAGCACGTGCTGGATTGTCAAAATGCAACACTTCTTCCAGGGGCGGAACATCACTTGACAATGAGGGGAAAGAACGCAGGACATGAGGGGTAGAACGCAGGTTAAACGGAACCGCGGTTGACCGGATGGAACACAGGGTTTTGCCGCTCTCGAAACTAGGAACGCAGCAATTCCTGACCATGCAGCAATGTTTACCTTTCATTTCCTGGGGGCGTGGGGCAGCAGGTCTGCGTTTGCCTTGCCCAGTTATCGGAGCTAATACAGATCGCGCCGTAGGAGACTATAGTCATCCGTAGTGCCAAAACGTAGCTATTGTGGCCCGAGAGAGCGGATCCGTACCACCCAAGTCCCCTGTGATGTCAGTCAATCAACCGGTGATACACATCTTGCTCAAACAATAATGCTCCATATCGTTAGAGAAGTTGATTTCATGTTTACAGAACTCCAGAACGATATAAAAGCAGAATGTAGGAAAGGTCGGTTTAGTAGTTACTCGCTGTTCTCATAGCACACTAACGCTAATGGAAGCCGTTGCTGAAGTCTACGGAAACTATCGTCAAGAGTTGGAAGAAACTATGGAGGGCTTGCGCCAACGTGGTCAAGCATTTGGAGAATCTGCACCGCAAATGATCGAGGACACTAAAAGTCAGATTGAGCCGCAAACGCAGGAATTGATCGAAGCTGTACAAGACACGGTATGCAACTCACCCTTCACCAGTCTGTTCGGAGCAATGTCCGATGAATTCAATCGTTCCAGAGTAACGTCTCCACCCCTCAAAAAGCAGTGATCGAAGTATTTGCCTGGTCGTCTGTAATGGTGTTATTCGCAAACATTGGCCTGGGATTTGGTTCATATATACTCGGACCGATCGTCTCCATCTTTGTCGGCAAATTTGGTGCTACGCTGGCGGCTTTTATTGCTGTTCCTCTCTATGCACACTACGAAATCAAGCATGTGAGGAGCTTTATACAAAAAAACTTACTCTTTTGAAGGCAATTTGCTCCGGTTGCTTGCGATTACCGCGTGTGCGTCTATATTATGAATCACAGGCCTTGACGCGACTCAGAGTATTCTCTCACTTAGAGATCGCCTCGACGCGGTCGTCGCGATCGCCACAACCTCCGGCGGTCGCCACATAGATAATACGAATAAGGAGACTCCATACGTCAGAGGATGATAAGCGATGATAGCAAAGCGGCATGGCGATTGTTAGGGATATGGCATGCTCCACAGCGACGCTGTCGTTGCGACCGTTCACCGCAGAAAGTTCTCGTGCAACTGACTCCAACTCCAACGCCAACACGCTATCCAACGCAAATAGCATGATAAGACATGTGAACTTGTAACACTGTTATCACCATTTTCATGAGAACGGTCGCGGCGACAGCGTCGCTGTGAAGCATGTCATATCCCTTACGCATCGTTTCCACTATCTATCACTATCACTTCCATCACCGGTTCATTCTCAGCGCACCGTTGAGATGTACCGGCGATGAGCTTCTTTTAGGGCAATTTATACCAGATGCGACTATCAGGCGAACGCATCCATTTGCGAAAGATTTTCGATGAAGACCGGTCAACGCGGCATGAAATTCTCAATGAAAAGAACGTGCGGCCGTGGCGAGGCCGCAAGCGCGTGCGACTGCTATGCGACTGCGATGCGACTAGCCCCTAGTCGCCATTATATAGTCGCACGCGCGTCAGTCGCACGTATCCAGTATGAATTGCCCTTTTGGCAGCGATCCCTTGCTGCGTACATGGCAATCGATGCGTATCGCTTCTATTATCGTTATCTCCTGGACCGCCGGTTCATTTGGGTCCATTTTGAACTGGTAAAATCTGGGGATACCCTCAGACGCCAGGGTTAGCGACGTCGTAGCGACCGCGCTTTCTTTCTAGCAAGGATGTATATGCCGCATTGACCGGTCTCTAGGGGAAGTCCACTGGAAATGGGAGTGTGGGTGTGATGCGCGCCTGATTGCAAAAGAGGCGCTTCTTTCCGGAGCGCTTGAGCAGGCTTACAAGCAGGACGACGCGTCGATCAGTATCCAACGTCTCAAATGGGACTGATAACGAAGTACACGCGAACGCTGTGAAGATGTCGGTAGCCAACAAAACTTTTACCTTTCGTTACTATGGATAGAGTTCTTTTCAGTCTACTGGCAGTGACGTCAATATTCGATTTGAGTTGTTATCGTTGGCGATTCTGCAAGGAGTGTTAACAGGATTCGTTATCAACAGCCTCTACTTAAGCGCTACACCATTCGCCGTACTTACACCAGCAATAGTTACAGTGTCATTTGCAGTGAGTTCCGTAATCTAACGCATTCATTTTTTGAACATGCGTTTTGCTTCTCCAGCGATATCTCTTTTTTAGGCGATTGCAAATTCGGCTAATGGAAATCGTGTGACCTTGCTTGGTGGATCTATTGGTGCTGCGGTTGGAGTCAACTTTCTGCTCGGTTTGATCACTGGAAGTCTGACATTTGTCTACTTCTTGCTGACGCTCACCTACGCTGGCATAGCTGCAGTAACAATGCAGCTAGTTTTCAAACACATCAAGGGAGAAGTGAGCGCTTATGACGTTTGAGACGATAACAACCATTGCTACGGAGTTCTTATTTAAGGCAAAGGGTCATGTGTACCAGAATATACTCTCATGCAGCTTCATCATTGCGAAAGGAATGTTCTACATCCTGTTCGGCTCGTATAATCAGGAAGACGTGCAGCAGCAGCAGGACAATCGCTCGAAATGAAACCGGCCGTACAAAGAGCGCTTTTCTAGTGTTTTTAATAAAAAATATAAAACAGTGTAGAACGTATATGACTTTTCTTTTGTGCCGTGCAGGCTGTGATGAAGGACACGTCTTTATTTCGATCTTACGTTTCGACTAAATGCCTTCAGAGGTCTGAAAGTGTTTCAAAATCACCGCCAAAGACCTCCTCACAGCTGTTTCTTCAACTCTTTTGGGTACACGGTACACCTTATTTCAATACCATTTCCGCCTTGGTCCTCCTCTCTATGCTTTCCCAGAGCCGTTATCAAGCTCCATTGCAGTATCCATTGCAGACATAAAAAGGGGTATTTTGTCGTTGGTTGAACAACTTTTGACGGCCATCTGTGTTCGCACGACGCCATCGTTGCAGCATAAAAAATTCTAAACTAACCTCAAACCGGGCGAGCAACTTAAACACGTTATTCCTGTGTAGTCTGTAGGTGGAAATCGGGTTGTCGCCTGACACAAACTCGCGATTTTTGGTAAACACGCAATGCTCCGCCCGAATGTCTGGTCGGTTCGAAGGCCAGATATGTAGGCATACCCATTCGCACGTTCGCATGCGAAGTCCCACTTACCCTTGTTTGATTTTCGGTATGGTGTAACTAACATGTTTTGCATTCAAATGAACAGAACGAAAAGTGGGCCAAGCCACCCGGTAACTTAGGCGATCTGAAATACCAACCTGTAGAATTCCATCCAATTCTTCACACTAATAGTATGTTCTGGCTCGATTTCAGCTACTCGTACAAGAAGCCAGAATAAGATATCAAAATTCTTTTGATGGTTTCCCTTTAAAACCCTCCTATGTATCAACTCCAAGAGCCGTATGCATACCTCTCCTCGAGCATCCCCACCGGGGACAGAGATGAAATGAGACTAGTCGAATGCGTAAAATCATCGCTCCAACGCAAATTAGTGGGCGAGTTTCTTCAAGAAGGCATCCCTGGAGATGCGCATACGAGTTTTCCCCAACCATCCCCGCCGGGGATAGTTCCCGGACGGGGATGGCCGGGGAGAGATATGCATACGGCTCCAAATTAGACATAAGCCGTTTAGACGAATTCGGACATTGGACATAGCCTTTCAATCAAGGATTTGAACGGTTGGAATGGATCTGCTCGCGCGCGTATATGCGACGCAACTTCTACTCCAAGGCGAATGCCCTGTAGTGACCTCATTGAATATAGTCTATAAACCTGTGGAAAAAGCTCACATTAATACCAGAACTCTTTTTCCATAATTGCCACATTTGAGAATACATGAAAAGTTTTAAGAAACAACTGAAAAGCCACTTTCTAGCGTGATTCCATTAGTTCTCGCATTGCCCATTTTTTTGCCATTTGCGCGTGAAGCAGTAACATTGTATTCGAATGCAGACGACACATTTTATTTGACATCATGTCCAATTTCCGAATTCGTCTAAACGGCTTATTCCCTCCAAATTATCCTTGGAAAAGGTGTCATTATAGGGTAATTTATAGTAGACGTATGCGTGCGTCAATCGCGCACCTCCAGCACGCTAAGAAAATGCTACGGGGAAAGCTTGTGAACGAGTTTGTGTGATCAGCCGTGATTGCAGTGAAGGTGTCCTATCTCGCGGCTATCAATACACCGACGATTTTCTGCACAGCCTGAGCTCTATTCTCTGCGTAGTGAAGGGCTGGTTTAAAAAAACCCTGGCCCCATAGAAGAATGTCGCATGTTTTTTTTTTCTGAGGAGAAAACGATAAAGTGGTCGGCGTTGATCAATCCCATCATTTGGGATGCGCCACCTATTCCACTTCATCTAACAAGGGAAGGATACTTCATCAGTATCGCCTTTCGTGGCGAGGTGTATATCGCCTTACGCAGCTCGCGACGCTGATTCCAAATCTGTTTTCATCTGCTCCTAAAAATGTCTCTGTGAGAAGTTACCCGTTTTTCCATGTCAGGAACGCTCACATAGGGTTGATGGTCGAGGTGAGCCGTGGTGCAGTGGTAAGTTTCTCGCTCTTCAGGATCAACATCGCGAGTTCAGTTCCTCTCACAGCTTGATGCTTTGCATTTTCCTCCCATCTAGTGTTTTCCTCTGAGAATTCATTCCACGCAGTTTCATAAGGTTTTCCACCTAAAAATTGATCATTTGGAAGTTTGGAAGCATTTGGAAGGATTCTTACTACACAGATATTGGAAACAGCGACACTGCTGATTTGACCAAGAGTACAAAGATTAAACTTCAAAAGTTTGTACTTTTTTTCAAAGGTGTAGTGAGCATCGAAATTCAACTTCGGTGTAGTGAGAATCCTTCCAAATGCTTCCAAACTTCCAAATGATCAATTTTTAGGTGGAAAACCTTATGAAACTGCGTGGAATGAATTCTCAGAGGAAAACACTAGATGGGAGGAAAATGCAAAGCATCAAGCTGTGAGAGGAACTGAACTCGCGATCCTGAAGATATCGGCCCTGAAGAGCGAGAAACTTACCACTGCACTACGGCTCACCTCGACCATCAACCTTGTGCGCCCTCCGTGAGCGTTCCTGACATGGAAAAACGGGTAACTTCTCACAGAGACATTTTTAGGAGCAGATGAAAACAGATTTGAAATCAGCGTCGCGAGCTGCGTGGGGCAACATACATCTCGCTACGAAAGGCGATACTGATTGAGTATCCTTCCCTTGTAAGCATCGTAGAGGCGTTGAATGAGTATCTGCCCTTTACAGTGACTCATCCAATGAACATACGAGGGCATCCGATGAACCAAGTCAGTGCTCCATCCTCTCAGACTCCTCTGGTACCAATTCGCAGATCCCGGGGGATGGATGGCTTGGTTGGCCACGGGCGCTTTCAGGAATACCACGCGCTAAAATTTAGGAAATCGATGGATTGCTTCGTCGCACTTTGCGTGTTGCTACTGCGAAGCGCAAACGAGGATGCCGCGCGACCGCCGCGAATGTCCTGCGGCGCAGTGGATGAGTGCGTCTGGGATGCGACTGCTCTGTGACCTGCCCTGTTCTTCATCATGCAGACACATGCGCGTCAGCTGCACGCAACACTATTACAACTCAGCCTTCTAAATGCCCCAAAAGTTCCATTACAGCCTTCTAAATGCCTCAAAAGTTTTATTAATTGCAATCAATATGTAGATAATCGTTAGTATCCGGTTCGGATTCGTGCTTATGAATACCTGCAAACGAGTTCGCTTGAATATTCTGTAATAAGTATGTAGATCAAAAGCTGCCTACACGTATGATCCAAACAGTAGAAAGAATAGTCCTTTCACAGTGATCAAAAGCGATGTAACAGCGTGTTGAAACGAGTGAAGTGATGTCTGAAAGGCTCAAGAGCATGCAGAAAAATAAGCGGTTGATAGCCAACCACTTTTTGTCTGCTTCTCAATGCGAACAGATTTGTATACTATGGGCATGATTCCCACCTGTCTGTGAACCTTCCTGAATATGACCTGCATCATGAAACCAGCTACTGCACAATATCCAATTGAAAGAAAATAGTATGGGGCAGTCAGGGATCCAGTTATAGCACCAATGAAGATGTTTGCAGCTAGAGCAGAACTAATTGAGAATGACAGCTGGGCGACACGGTTCTTACCGGCTCCTTCTGGCATATACTGAAACTATTTCTGATCAGATTACGAATCATATTGCACGGAGCTGGAACTATTACCGCAAAGCTGTATGCAATAGCGGTTGGTGTTAGAAATAGAGGTGGTTGTCCTGTGATGTAGATATTGTGTATGACATGTCCGTTGAATGCTCCTTGTAACATGCACAATCCGAGGGAGAGATAACGGAGATTCGAATCACTTTCACGGTCCGCATAACGCGGATCATCGTCATACTGCAATTCCAAGATTACTTCACATTATCCCTTAAATTCCATGTAGATTCAGAACAACAGTTCGTAAAACATCACAGAAACCTACACTTCGAAACAGGAAGTGGGCGGACAGAGGTATGATCAAAAAGCCAAGAGTTGCTGCAGAAAACGTGCCGGTGAAATAGCTCAACAACGGTGCAAGAATAGTATAACCCATAAAGGTGCCGATCATGCTAGCCGCTGCAGTTACCGACGCCCATGCGTAAATCTCTACCACTGCACGCCTCGGTGTATTCACCTCACACTGGAGAGATCCATAGTTACATCTCGTATATTCTATACGCTAAGCTAAGCTGTTGCGATACCGTACCGTCTCCCTTACAGCTGTTATTAGTTCATCAGTTGTACTGTCCGCATCTCTGACTGTTTCGATTGTCTTCGTGGAGGCTTCCGCGAGTGTCTCCTGAGTATTCCGGACGAAGTCTTCAAAGTTGTCTTCAATTTGATGACAGTATGCAGAGTACACTTCTGCAACTTCCCTCATGGCTTCAGTCGCGACAGCAGCCATGCTGCCACTGGTGGGTAGTAGTGAGTAGAAATGAATGAAGCACCCTTTGTACATCAGTTAGCAGCAATACATATCAACGGGCTCGGTCAATAATACGATAAGGGAAATTTATGCTGGTTTCGTGCTTTGACGCTCGCGCGTCTACTCAGGCACTTTTAGAGGACCGCCCGAGCCCCCCTTATTATCTTTGAGGACCGCCCGAGCACCCCTTTTTATCTAAGCGGACCAGCCGCGGACCCATCCTTATCTGGACGGACCAGCCGCGCACCCCTTATTATCTTAGCGGACCAGCCGAGATACCTAAATTATGGGCGGAGCAGCTGTGATAAGCAATATCATCCCACGAACACTTCACTGGTGTTCCATTCTTTTCTTTTGAATCGATGCAGACGCTGAAACCGTACAAGTTTCGTCAACATCATAGTTTCGCTCCTTCTTCGCATGTAGGGACAGAATTTTCTTCTGTTCCAATGTGATGTGAGTCTTTGCTGTTCTGAACTTTAGGGAGAACTTGCAAAAACTTCAATTCATGGTGATTTACAGGTTTGACTAGAGTGCAACTGCCAGAATCTCCATTTCGAACTTTTCATCTTAAGTTTTTCCTAGTTAGACTACCAAGCTCCAATGAATTGTAAGTCTCATTCAAGGCCCACTGTGACCCTTGAGTAACCCTAGAGGGAAGCATCCTCTACACTTAAATTATTCTATTTAAGGGAAGAATGAGTCATTACACTTACACAGAGTGTGGGTCCAATTCATGGCTCACATAAGAAGTAATAATGTAAGCGCATCCTCTACATATTTCATTTCTAAAATCAAAACTTGCATCAGTTTCGAATAAGACGTTTCAGTAGCAAACGAAAATGTGGACCGAGGAGAAGGAGGTGTTCGATTCGATGGAAAATATTTCCGACATTGGACTATTAGCATTTGCTGCTGAATTTACTTGGTGCGAGAATTCGAAGAATTTAGAGAAGAAACTTGCGAAAAGGGCCCCTTCAATTGTGAATCGTCCAATATCATGTGAAATTTTTCGAGCGGAAAAACAAAGTAAAATAAATTTGAATTACAAATGTGATGTCACTGTACTATCTTGCTTTCACACTAAGGATTTACTGGAGTGGAATGTAGAGACTACCGGAGCTATTCCGAGCTTCTCGAAAATGGCCGCGGCCCGTCAGATATAGGGTGCTCGGCCGGTCCGCTTTTAATCAGAAGCTGACCGCCCGCGCACCCAATTTCTTTCCAATTTTCATCCCTTACGCGGGCCGTCAAATTTAGGGTGCTCGGGCGGTCCTCTAAAAGTGCCTGAGTATATGTATGATGAGAGGTAGACCAAGTCCTGATCCTGCAATCCTGATGCAGCTCAGACGCACGCGTTTGCGGCGTCACGGCGGCCGTGCGTTCTTTTCATTGAGGATGCATATGCCGCATTGACGAATCGTCGTTGCAAATCCTTCACAAATGAGGGCGCGCGCCAGACGCGCGACTGACGCACGCACTTATTATAAGTTGCGATATAATAAAGGATAAAGTGGTCGGCGTTGATCAGTCCCGTCACGAGAGATGCGCCACGCATTCAACTTCATCTGAGCATCGTAGAGGCTTTGAATGCGTATGTGCCCTGTACAGTGACTGCGGGGGGCATCCGTTGAACCATGTCAGTGCTTCAGACACCTCTGGTACCAATTCACCGACCCCAGAGGGATGGATGGCTTGGTTGGCCATGGGCGTGATCGAACCATCGAGCGTGTGTGCGCAGCGAGCCTCTTACTACGACGCCACACGCACCCGGTTTGCGTTATAGCAGGACGAAATGTGGTGCGGTGCTTCTTACATTAAGAGTGAAGGTGCAAAAAGTTTAGACTAGTGGCAGCATTAGGACAACTTATACTAGTCACACACACGTATCCATTTGCGAAGAATTTCCCATGAAGACCTGTCAATGCAACGTATACATTCTCAATGAAAAGAACGCGCTGCGCAGCGAGGTCGTAAGCGTGTGCGTCTGAGCTGCGTCAGCTGTGCGAGCACCTTATCCTTCATCATATAGATGCCTCACACGCAATAATCTAGCATTCATCATATAGATGCCTCACACGCACGAATCTAGCATGAATTCCCCATTCACGGACGTTTTTGGGCATTTTTTAGCCATTCACCCAGGTGGACAATTTTTGAGGGTAGAAAACCGACGGTGAAGCGGGATTATTCTCCTTTTCCCAGCCTTCACAATGCGGAACCTCATTCTAAACGACCGATTTTTCAACATATTTCTTAGAAATTTTGAACTACGAACACTATCAACCGACTCAGTTCTTGGAATGAATACTCCGACCACGTGTCGTGAAAGCTACACGATTTTGGAGGTTCGCTCTTTCACAATGAGCCTCTCTTTGCATGCGTTTAGTTGGCTGAACACATAGCATTTAGCTGATATTCGCATAGTGCGATAACAAAAATATATGGGAGACCAAAACTGACTTACAGTTGTTGTCCATATGATGTGTTCTTTTGAGGTACGCATATTCTATACAAGAAACAAAATCTATTACTGCTTCTCCGCGAGCTTACAGGCCCTGCAGTCGAATTCTCGATCGATTCCGCTTTTCACAGGTTATTTTAGAACCAGCCTGGCCGTACGACTAACACCGGACTTGCAGACTTCTACTGGTGCTCGCTTCGCTCGCATGCTTCACAGTGAATACAAACAAAGTTCTAGAAACCTTCTGGGGGATACCATTAGCCTCCCTTGCAGTGCCATAGCTTTCCTGGAAATCGCTCAAACCCTGCCAGCGATGGCCTTCTCTTATCTTCACAAAGTGATGCCTTTTGGTTGACCCTATGGTGTATAAGTGTGGTTGAGTGTAACCGATTCACTGCAAGTAGTCACTTGGAATGATTTATGCTTAGCAGGCTGTTGTGGTATTTCAGATGATAAGGGTGTACTAGTGTAAACAGAAAGAAGGTGGTGGCCCATCCAGACACGAATAGAAAGGACAGAGACTGGGGATAGAAATAATGAGCAAGTGGGTGTAGAAGAGGGAGAAAAGCATGTAGGAGAGAAAGCTGCAATGGATATCTGCGTACCCCTAGCATAAGACTTGACCCGTTTCCGTGCAATTCATTTTCCAGACGATTTCACACCTCCGAACACCGGCACACCCTTATAGCATCGTGGAAGCGGTCTCAAAACCCTTATCGGGCAATATAAACTGGATGCGTGCGACTGACGCGCGCGCGACTACATAATGAAGAATAGAAGCTAATCGCATCGCAGTCGCAGATCAGTCGCACGCGTTTACAGCCTCGCGACGGCCGCGCGTTCTTTTCATTGAGAATTCCATGCCGCGTTGATCGTTCTTCGTAGAAAATCTTCCGCAAATGGACGCGTGCGTCTGAAAGTCGCACGCAAGTCGCATCCAGTATAAATTGCCCTTATTACAGCAGCGGACCCATCTCCTCCGACTTTGAGCGCCGGCGCATTCTTACCACAGCGGTGTTACCATTCTTACCATTCTTACCACCTTACCTTCTTTATGATCTGCTTCCTACCCCACTCCATCACATCACACCGCTTCTCAGCCTTTTATATGATATCACAATCTCCACCACTGTCCAATCGTAGAATTCCATGCACACAGATATTGAGACACATATATTCCATTCAACCGGGGGTCAAATCTTGGGAACCTTGGGAACAAATTAAGAAGACACTGAAATGAAAGGCTCACCTATATTCTCATCAAATCTCAAGCAAGAAAAGTGTTGTAGCGAGAACCCTATAGAAATGAATCGAAATCGGAGAAATTTTCACGAGGAAGAAGCAAGAAACTGAGCGATGAGGAATGAGGAAAATCGCTGGTGACTCAGAAGACGAAGTATACCCAGAGCGCGACTGGCTCGCGATTTGGTCGCCATGCGTTTCCTCCTGATAAGTGGTCAAAATCAGCCGTGCGATCATATGTTGCTGTTGAAAATGAATGCGCATGGAATGACCACGACAGCTTTTGTGATGTTTGCAAGTTAAATCGCGTGGCGATCAAGTCGCCGTCGTTCCTAGTATGCCTAGGGCTATTCACATTTACAGACAGGCTAAGCCCGTTATGATAATCGTAACTAGCTAGTAACTTATGATTATCGCACCTTTTTCACATAACCCTTCATTTCGATTACCAGTGGAGACTGCGCCTAATCGGATACGGAAATTCAATGCCGGGGGTAAAGAACTGAGGTTGGTGATAGTTTTTGTTCTTCGATCCCAATTCATCTCAAATAAAGGAATATAAACATAGAAAGTGCTAGCAGACTATCTGCATGTATACAATGAAGACTGAGCGCAATATTCTGAACACACGCGTGTTACTACGATATTTCCAGCTGGCTTCTGTCATTATGTTGGAGAAAAACAGTAAAGAATGTGGAAATTCGATGAATAGATGACTCAAATGGATCTCAGAGACCCTTTCAGCTAGTTCACAATTTCTTGCGCATAATAAATCCAACCAATTATGATAAGGGTACACAGCTTTCACTTCATCAGTGTGCGCGTTGGTCCCGCAGCGCGCGCCCGATTACGGTGGGTTGGGCAGCGCCCGGCCTGCAGAGAGTGGCTTCTTATGCACCACGTTTGCGAGTTGCATCACCGTTACTAGTAGTTTCCTTTTGTTACGTGTTTCCTTATACTCAGAATGGGTAAAATGGAGTTGGGGGGTAGCACCAATGAAGATGTTT
>JARK01001338.1:1876886-1888140 GCA_000688135.1 Ancylostoma ceylanicum | reverse complement strand
TTTATTCATTAACTTATTGGAATACAAGTTGCTATCAGTGGTTAAACTCTCAGGGTTCTGGCTGAAGTCAATTGAGTGTTTTCGTAAGGGGTAAGTGCGAAGTTGAAGTTCCTATACGGAAGCGATTACCAACACACAATTTGATTACATTCCTACAAGTGCTCCAACTCGCCTTCGGCGAGCCTCGCAACTGTCGGTTCATCTGCTTTGTTGAAAAATATTGGTACGTTAGTACCGAAGTCCCGCGAAGCGGGCAAGTGCGAGACTCGCCGGAGGCGAGTCGGAGCACTTGTTTCATACTACAACTCATGCTAAATAATCGCAAGCACACAATTAATCTGTCTATATCTTCGGAATGCCGATGTCTGCGACGCTGCAACTTCCGTAGAATTGTTGGCGCCATTGTTAGGTATCCAAAGCGATCAAAATCTCGATTAAGAAGACTTCCGTGGGTGCTGCCTTCAACGATTACTGGCGTGAATAGTTTGTAGACCACGGACAGTAGACAGTTGTCGATGGCCTGCGGGTCTCCCTTCTTGTACAGCACAGTCCTGCTGGTATTCCATTGGCTAGGTATCTTGCATCCCGATGGGTACCGCCTGGAGAGCCTAGATAGTGTGTTCACAAAAGATGGCGGTAGATTCCTGCGATTTTCGGGTTGAATCTTTTTGGACCGGGTGCTGTGCGATTCTTCATCGGCTTGATGACATGTCGGAGGCACACCCTTCACAAAAAAAGCACAAGAGGCGCACCCTTCTGGTGTGTTCAATAAATCAATCTAGCGTAATACCTACATTTCCTGAACTATCTGCCTATGTTATTAGGTTGTAGGAAAGGTTCTCGCAGTTTCTGAAATAACATTTGAGTGACTTCTTAATGTAAGAAAGCTTATTTAGAAATGGTTGAGTCACAATCACGTTCCATCACTTTCCCTCAATTCTTGAGAAGTGCTTCTTTTCTTTGGCAAAGAAAAATTTCCTTCGGCAAAGTAGCTGTGACTGGGAGGAGTTGTCCAACCAACAAATCAAGTCATCTTCTACATCGAACGCTCTTCCTTGCATGGCGTTACAGAGCGACTGGAGAAGATGTTCCAACGCAAGGTCAGAGCTGTGCGGCGGGGGAGCCATCAATTCCCATACAAGGTAAAGCAGATTCTGGCGGGTCATTCATGCAATGTGTGGTCGAGCCTTGCAGGAACTATATCTTGCCGTGATTCGGACGCTTCTCTGCGATTTTTGTGGTCAATCTATAAGTACCTTCATGCTACAGATCTGGTGTGGTGGTGGCGTTACGTGGCAGTAGATAGAAGTGAATGATACCTTTGTAGTTCCACCAAACAGTGGACATCTTCAGCGGGTGAAGACTTGCCTTCGGCTGCTGCTCAGGCTGCTCATCCTCGTCAGTCCAGTGACTGCGGCGCTTGATCTTGTCGTAGACTCGATTTTGAAGTACTAACTTTAGCCAGTACTCCGTGCGTTTGCACGGGAGCATTTCAATCGCCGCCTCTGCATGTCGCTGTAGATCGCGTTCAGTCAGGCCATCATCGCACACTCTAGCAACTTCGTCCAACTGATGGTGGCGATCTGCGATGATGGTAAGCTGGACATCCAAGACTCGTTCATGCATAGTTTGTCATAGATCTGAGTTCACCAGCTGTCGCAATCGACTACTGTTGTGTCCTGACACACGTCCCGATTTCGCGGAAACCCTGCGGCTGCTGATCCACCAGGGGTGGTATGCACGAAAGTTCCGGAATGGCTGATAGGTACCCGGCAGCTTCCTGGAATTCGAACGCGATATCGTGACCGGTCTGTTTACATCTGCGATGTTCCGGGATTCATTCCGACCGGGTTCCTGTGGGCTTCCGGCCATTCCATCTGGAAGCTCCACAGGTACCGGCCAGCTTCCTGAGAGCTTCCCGAGGCACCGCTCACGAATTTTCGGTAGCTAAGAAGTACCGGGCCGGGAACTAGCTTCCGGATAAGGTTCCTGAGAGCTTCCGATCGTACCAGCACTAAGATGAGCTGGTACGGAGTACCCGGAGATCCTCGTTTCACTTCGTTTGACCTTATTTTTGCTTTATAGGTGCGCCGGCGCTCAGATTGGCGATATCGGCATGGGACGGGTCCAATATGGCGCAGTGGGTGCGCCGGCGCTCAAATTCGCAAAATTAGCATGGGCCGGGTCCAGTGTGGCGCGGAGGGTGCGCCGGCGCTCATATTGGCGATATCGGCTTGGGACAGGTCCACCATGGCGTAAAGTGGGCGCCGGCGCTGAGATTAGCAAAATCGGCCAGGGAGGAGCCAGGTACACCGTGCTGTAGTTTGTTTGACTTCCACACACATACACACCCAAAAGCACACACACACACACACACACAAACACACACAAAAACACACACATGCAAGAACACATGGGGTGAACTTCCGCGGGCGCTGCCTTTAACAACAGTTTATGTATATAAAAGATATGCAAGCAACATCAGAAACAAAACAAATAATACTACTGTCACATAACAACAGCAGAATCAGAGAAGATTATGAGTTTCACCAACGTTGCAGTTTTCTTAGTAGTAGTTCCTTCCTGAGTTCGGCTATGTCCCTCTTAAAATCGTTGTTTCATGATTGATTTGCTCCGTCTTAAACTGGAGCTCTGCAAGCACACGAGCAAGCAGCGACAACTAGGCCTCCAGCCTTTCCGATATATAGTCAACTCCAAAGGTCCGTAGACAAGAGTTGGGACCGCGGCGCGGGTCTCTCGCTGTCTGCTGCACGGATTCAGCGGGGCATGCAGGGCAGAGACACGGAGGAAAACCGCGCTGCGGTCCCAACTCTTGTCTACGGACATTTGGAGTTGACTATATGTAGGCCTCAAAACTCTCACGAGCCGCATGATCTTGAGCCCGCACCTCCTCAGGGTCAATTCAACCCTACAATTCTCATAGGATATCAGCGATAGGTCGTATAATTTTATAGAAGGAAGAAAAAGGACTGCTCTTTGAAGAGGAACTATACAAGTATGTCCAGATATGTTGGAATGCAGCCATTTTGGATAAATTTTTTTAAAAAAATATCTCAGCCAACACCATTGCTCAGAATATGTAGGAGATGCTGAATTTTGAAAAAAATCTACCACAACACTCAAAGACTTTGCCACTGTGTCAAAAAGTAAATATATGTTGGCAGCATCGTATGCAGCACAACCAAGAGCAGTGCCACTAATTGTTTGCCAAAGTTCCCAGGAAAAATTTCTGTAGAATTTTTGGCCAAAGACTTTGTTGTCACCCTGTAGTATACAGGGTGACAACAAAGTCTTTGGCCGAAACTTTCACAGAAATTTTCCCTGGCAATTTCGACAAACAATTAGGGGCAATGCTGTTGGTTGTGTTGCATATGTTGCTACCAACATATCTTCAGTATTTGACACAGTGTCAAAGCCTTTGAGTAAAATGGCAGCATCATAAAGTAAAGTAGTGCGAAGGTGCGGTTGCTCATTTCCTACAGAGCGTGGTAGAAAGTTCTATTTCTCCCATCCTCTGCTCACTTTTCGCAGAAAGACTATTGAAGCGCTTCAGAATTATTCGAAATTGAGCATCTTCTACGCCTTCTGAACTATAGTATTGGCTAAGATAATTTTTAAAGGAATTATTCAAAATGTTAACATTTCACCGCATTAAGTGGTGTAACCCTCTGGTGAAAGAGAGGACCGACATGTAAATTATTGGGAATAATGCCCAAAGTATCCTCTATATTTCACCAAAACTACAGGTTTCTCCGGCAAAGATATCGGCACTTAGGGTGTATTTAGTCCTGAAAGTGATGGACTCGTCATCAGCGTAGCCGCCGGATGAGCTCTGCCATGATTTCTTGCCAGAAAATTCTGTTAGAGAACACCTTGAAAGGCAATGATTTCTCAAAAATGACCATAAGTAAAGGCAGCTTTATTGCTGGGAATATTTCCTATTGTTGTCCTTCTTTGGAGCAAAAAGCACCAAGTATTCATCTGTTGCGGTTTTCGCGAAAACACAGAGGTGAAGTCAGTGCTCAAAATATCGATGGAGGAATCCATGATTGTGTTTTCTTGCTCAGTCCCAACCGCACATTATATGCATGAAAAGGACCTTTTGAAGCAACTTTGTTACTGCTTTTGAAGAAAAAATCATAAGACATTGGTTGTGAGGTCACTTTGGTGACCATGACACCTTCACGAAATATTCCTCATACTTCTTAATACCAACATATCTGGGTATACCTGTATATTTGCTTTATAGCACACTCCCTTACCTTGCTTCTCTAAAATTATGGGACTTATCGGTGAAACCCTGTGAGAGTTGTAGGGATGAATTTACCCTGAGGAGGTGCGGGCTTCAGGTTATGCGGCTTGTGAGGGTTTTGAGGCCTATATCGGAAAGGCTGGAGGTTTGCTCAAAATCTTAATAGTGGCTTTTGGAGCTAATGCATTGGGCAAACTCATACTAAATTTTGGTTACCTTGTCTAATCTACAAGAATTTTTATGAGTTGCAAAGTATGGCCAAAGACTTTGTTGTCACCCTGTAGTATACTTTCTGTCAGGATATATTCCAACAGTGTGGATTGTTAAGATTACAAGAACTACTTTGCAACCTGCAATGAATCTAGAAAAATTAATGGGGAGAATTGTATAAAGGTTACTCCATAAAACATTTTCCTCTTTTCCAGTACAAAATTATATATTGATGTTCATGCACATCATCAAATCGGATCTAAACTATGCAAGAGGTTTTACCACGTGACAGTTCTTCTCTTAACAGAAACGCCTTTCCTTTCGCCTTTCAGAAACTGATTTGATTAGAACTGACTTTTTACCAATAACAACGTTCTGGCCAATACTGTGAAAGAAACGGATTATCAAATAATCCGTTTGTATTATTAGGTTGTCTTAGACAAATTAGTATGGTAAGTTTTGAATAGCATATCTCGGTTAGTTGCGAAGGTGGACTAACGGGAATCCACATGTTAATGTATTACGTGGCAGAGGCTACTCCAGCACATTTACTATAAAAGAATCTGTACGGAGAAGAGGACCATTTATCAGCGATGGATCTGAAGAAAAAGGTCTACCGAGCAAGTCCACTTCTCCAGTACCGTCGCTGTAGTATAGCAGACGAGGCATACCGTTTTCTGCTGGATTCTATGGGCGACCAAGCCCCCTCCCGAGCGACGTGCTTCATCTGGTACCGCAGGTTCAGAAATGGAGAAGAATCACTTGATGAAGCACCTCGTATAGGAAGACCACCCACGCAGGAAAGGAGCGCCGTAATCGCCACTTGTGAAGCCCAGCCGGATCTTTCTGTGCGGGATATAGCAACCCGTACACAGACTCCAAAGTCCACTGTGCACGACGTCCTTCGGACTTCCGGCAAAGTTCCGAAGCTGCCCCGAGTTCTTCCTCACGCGCTGAGTCCGTGGGACAAGAAGAGGAGCGTTGAGGTGTGTACTTCTCTCCTCAGCCGCCGTCGTACATTTGCTTGGATCGATTCAATAGTCACCATGGATGAGAAGTACTGCTCCTACGACAATACTGTACGCCGCAAACACTGGGTCGATTTCGAGGAACCACCGAAACCAAAGCCAAAGCGCGAACAGCATGACAAGAAGGAGCTGCTTTCTTTTTGGTGGGACATCAGTGGTCCGGTCTTCTGGGAGCTGGTCCCAACGGGATCCATGGTGGACTCTGATTTGTTTTGCACTCAACTGGAGAAAGTAGCCGGAATCCTGCGAAGTCGCCACCCAGAAAGAGAAAAAATTCTTCTCCTCATGGACAACGCAAGACCACACATTTCGAAGAAGAGCTATGAGAAACTGACAGCTCTCGGAATCGATCTGGTACCCCACCCACCATATTCGCCTGACTTAGCACCAAGCGACTACCACGACTTCAGGTCGATGCAGACATTTTTTGTTGGAAAGAAATTCAAAGACAGAGCCGAGGTCAAAAGAGGTGTCGACGACTTCTTGAGCTCAAAATCTTCTGACTTCTTCGCCCGCGGGATCCGCTCTCTTCCAGATAGATGGCGCTACGTGGTCGAACACAATGGGGATTACAAGATTGATTGATAGTGAGTTTAAATAAAATTATCGACAAAGTTGCAATTTGTTAGATTTGTCTAATTACTTCTCGGACAACCATACTATACTGGTATTTAAATATGGAACGCAATAACTTGAGATTCTTTTGAAAATTCCCCCGTTAAATCAAGCAAGATCACGGAATCTATGCATTAGTGGAAATGATGTTTGAAACTGGAAATCGCCTTGATCGCTCTCCACGGAGAGCCTCAGCAAGTAGATGCTTGCGTCTGATGCGCGACTGGCGCACGCATCTAGCATAAATTGCCCTAAATCCAGATTTTTCCAGCTTTGTTCAGTTCCTCATCTCCTTGTTCGACGACCGCACCTAGCTTACTACATGTTTTGAATCACGAGTCAAAATGAAATGATATCTCGTTCATCCGTCGAAAACACGTAGTAGACAACAGTAAGGTACCGATCAGTCAAGCACGAAGGTTCCTGCAGGAAGGCTTTGCCGCGGGAACCACCGGGAGCGGAATTTCCGTTCCGGTTCTTCGCGCGGAAGCCGGAACTTTCGTGCATATCATCCCAGATGTGACCTCATAGAATAAAAGTTCTCGGAAGAACTGTTTTAAAAATTTCGTCCTCATAGAACGGGTTGTGCAGGAGTTTTCAGTTAATGATAACAATGAATACATACACACAAGACAATTTGCACCGAGGCAGATTAAGGGCAAAAGGAATGCATTTTTGGAAACCGTGCAAACTTTCCCTACAACCTGACATTATCGTTTCGAGAAAATTCTCACAAACAACATCGCTTGATCATCATTGAATTAGTTATGCCTTAAGCATCACCGTCGCGAGCGGCAGCGGCACCGCCTCTCATCCAATTCTCCAGTTCAAGTGTATTTTTACTGCGGCATCAATGATATAAAAGTAAAGAGAAGTAGAAACTGAAACCTGGTATTCCCAGTGAGATTGATTGTTCTTAGACCACTGTGGGCAATGCAGCACTACACTTCTTCCCTCTCCACACACTTGTACGACCTCCTTCTGGACTGAAATTGTAAGTGTTGATGCGTAGGCTGATTCGGTCGTTTCGAAAAGCTATTCTCACAAGTTATGACAGGAGTGTCGCCGGCAAGATTCTCTGGGAAGAAAATGTATAAAAAGATGAGCCATCCCAATCTGAAACTTAACAGTTGAAAGATGCCATCCTGATCGGCCGGTCAACTTCGGACTCCCAGGCTTTCTTCATAACTCACTCCTTTGTTATTAGGTTTAATCTTCTCAACTACGCGATTACGCACCACTCTGATAGGAATACACCAATTTCCTAGCGTGTTTCCGCTTCGAAGCGCTCCTTACACTGGCGGTAACAAAAATGGATTACAATGCTGCGGCGTTTCCGCGCTCTGATAAGCCAGTAAGCTCTTTCTCAGGCAATAACACAGGGCGACCCGACGGCGATTACAGGGTGACCCGACGCGTATCCTCGGGTGGCATGGTATTCGCCGTCAGGTCACCCGGTAATCAAAGTTAACTAGCAGTGGTTGAAAGTCAAAATCAGCATTACCTGCGCATGCAGTGCTTCGTGCGAAGAAGATTTCGACCCTAGAGTGCGCGAGAAGGAAAATGCAAATTTTTTGGTTCCTATCCTCACAAGGGAAGTGCACGAGCCTAACCCCGGGGATCGGAACGAGACACCCGCTTTCGGAAGCACTGTCTAAAATGATGTTAATGTATGCATATCATTTTTGCCCAGTGCTCCTAATTTGCTCAGGAGAGCGAATCAAAGATTTTGCTATTGCACTGCCACGGAAGTCGTTTAGTGCTAAATTTTATGGAACGTTGATCACCCAAACCAACTGTGGTTACCGTGATTAGGTGTCCTACAGACAATGGAGTGTTTTAGGACGCATTTTAGAAAAATTTGGTTTGGCCTGTTCATGTAACATAGAGCGAGGCACAACGTCAGTGGTTCAATGGCCTAGTCGGGAACGCATTTGTCTACCGGGCAGATGGTCGAGGGTTTGAATCTCGTCTGCGCAATCCTTTTTGCACTTTTAAATTTCAAGCTTTTGGCCTTGGTTAAAGTAGTTCTGATTATTACAACAGACCAGATGTGTGCATTACTGCACAAACTACGAAGTAACTCCACTATGTGAAGCATAGTTCCATGTTAGGTAAGGAAGGTTTCGACTTGATGTTTTTGTAACATGGTCTCTTTTTTGAAGTGATCCTTTTTCATTTCTTTTTCTGAATCTCGTTATTCCGATTTCACCGGCGGGATTCAAAATTTCAATATTCTGCTTGATAGATCAAGGCGTTACCCACTCACCCACTTTGCCGCGACTGCAATCCATGTAGCTAGCATGTAGCTTACGAGCGCATGACCGGACAGAACAAACTTATACAAAAAATGCGTCTCCAAACGTTCCATCGTCTATAGGATAGCTATGGACGGTAACCACGATTGATCTGGGCTGTCAAAGTTTCATGAATCCCATCCAGAACTCCCATGGTAGGGCAACAGAAAAATTGGCACTATTGAACCTTCACGGACCCAAAATCTTCAAAAGAAAATTTCGACTGAAACATTGCATACGGGGGTTATTTGAGGTGCTGAACACGAATACTGCATCCATTTTGTACCGCAACCGCATTTTTGCAGGGTTACGGTAGGTGTACTACTGCATACTACCGCACGCTACCGTACTCCTACCGTATCCCTAGAAAATGCGGTTGCGGTACAAAATGGATATGATGTTCGTGTTCTGCACCTGGAATAACCCCCGTATGCAAAGTTTCAGTCAAAAAGATCTTCTTAAAGATCTTGGGTCCGTGAAAGTTGAAGGCTGCCGAGACATCTTTGGCGCGCTCTCCTGAGCGCATCAGGAGCATTGGGCAAAAATGATGTACATACATTAACATCACCTTAGACAATGCTCTCGAAAATGGATGTTTCGTTTCGATCCCCTGGGTTAGGCTCGTGCGCTTCCCTTGTCAGCTTCGTCACAGCATTCGGAGCCCTTGGAATTCGAACCTACCCTCCTCATCGAACTTTATCTTGCAAGCACGCTTTCTTATCCACTCGGCCATTCGCGTCCTCACACCATGCTCCTTTGATCTAGTTCTTGTAAGCACCTCTCTGGCAGATACCGAGAATATGGAGGTCCATCTCGCCAAATTTTAAGGTTCGCCACGGTAATCTGTCTTATGCGGGGTCCATCGCGATCCAACGCGTAAAATTCTTCATTTGGAAATTCTGGAGCAGTTACTCTACCTAAGTGACAATTAAGATTTTTCCTTACCATTTTACCTTCCCGTTGGCTGTACGTACAGGAGCAGCCAGTGGTGTGGATTTTCATACTGTCCTATACCACAGAAGCAATCAAGAATGCGAACGGTGATGTCAATGAAAACACGGATTTGCAGGCAATTAGACAGGAGAGAGGAATCCGATGCAGCACACAGACCACTGAACTGAAGGCCCCTATACCTTCATTTAGAACCACTTCCATTCTTTTTGTATTTTAAAGGCTTCGAAAGTCTACATCACAATGTGCCCGCTCAAATTTCGCAGCCAAATAATGAATTTGCTCTTGACTCTCTCGCTCTGAAAAACTAGAATAGAGCACCTCCTAAAATGCCCCATTTGAAAACTTTCAAAGAGCTGCTGTAAATAAGTGCTTTTGTTCTCCCGATCGCCCGAATTCCTTGCGAAATTGCATAGAAACGTAAGAATGTCAATAACTTTTTTGAAAACTACAAGCATTTAGAAAAAGCCTCCTGCAACCTGGTCAGGCTGTTACATCAGAGTCTTACTGTTGTGGCTTAGACCTGAAGTATGAAAAGGTGCAACAAATGTGGCCGGCAGTGGTAAACAGAGGTGGGCCTCTCCTGCTCCAGGAAAACTCTAGGCCTCCCACTTCAAAACTCACCCGGCAAAAACTGATGCAGTTAGGCATCGAGGTTCTCCCTCACCCAGCTTACCCTGCAGACCTCTCCCCTACCGACTATCACTTTTTCCGGGCTCTCGAAGCAAACCTTCGTCAGCAGCAGTTTTCTGATTTGGAGCATGTTGAAATTGCCTTCCAAGAGTTTTTAAAATCTTGTGATCTCAGTTTCTACTGTAAAGGCATGAATGAATTACTGGATCGTTGGCAGAGATGTGTAGAATCTGAAGGATTTTATTTTGATAGATAAAGTTGAGTTTGAACAGAGTTACAGCATTTTGAACTGGGCTGTCTTTTTCGGCACTTAATTTCGCAACAACCTGATATACATTAGGTTGTTACATAAGTTTCCGCTGTTTTGAAATTTTCGACAAAAAAGTTCCACTAAAAATCCAATAACAACAGATATAAGTCGATGTATGCGCCGCAGTGCTCGTTGGACTTCTATCGTTTTTACAGCAGGAGTATGGCTCTGCTGCTTCAGAATTCGATGAACTACAAGGCAAAGAAGAGAGTTGGGTAGTTTTGGAGGTCACTGACTTTGGCAAGTCGGTTCTCGCACGGTAGACATTCTTGTGATCTGACAATCGAGGCTCGGTTAGAGAAAGATTTGTGCTACACAATGCGCAATTAAGAATTTCTCAGTGAGCTCTCCGCCTTTGCAAAGAGTTCGACAATCAAAATCAAGGCTCCCTTCGCAGTGTGGCAAAATGGCGTGATTTTCACAGCACGCTTAGAACTTGCCAAGAAATTCTTCCGATTGGTGCCCGCAAATGTTTGATGTTTCCAGTTACAGCAGGAGAAATCCCACTTCAATCCGCCCCAACTCTAGAGAGAAAAACGGCTTAATCGAAATTTCGGGTCACCTAGTTTGATTCCTCGGCTTGAGACAGCCCAAGAGTAATATGGGTAGGTATCAGAGGGAATAAGAATGGCCTTCAAATTATTCCACCCAAGTTTGGTTAGCCTAGTGTAGTGTTATGGTAGAACTATAACCCGTGAAAGTGTTGCTAGGAAATTTGCCTTTCTGAAGAATTTTTTCCGAAAATAATCACATTTTCTAAACAAGGCAAAAAAATAAGCTTCACATTCAGGAATGTTCGCGAGATCATGCGCTTCAAAATGATATATGAACATTTGCGAAATTTTGTCGGTAATCAATTGTTACAAGTGTTCAAAAATCCCAATCAAAAACAGCGGAAACTTATGTAACAACCTTATATATATATATATATATATAT